>OY856409.1:1648394710-1648404710 GCA_963693085.1 Alisma plantago-aquatica
AGCTCCTTCGGTTGTTTTACTTCTCCAATCCACGGTTATTTGGGGTGTATTGTTCTAGATTATAATTGACCACGGTTTTTGGGCTTTAAGGCATTAAGCCCAGTTCAAGTTTGACTAAAATTATACACTTCATTCGTGCCCTAGTATACTGATCATGTATACTATTATAATGTTTTCACTTTATAATGTATTCACTTTACAATGACTAATCATGTTTGGAAGTATGCAATTTGTCTATATTGTAAATTTGTTAATATTTTCACATATCACACTAGTGCAAAATCTTCTATAATCCACGGTTGGCATTTTAGTCCATGATTAATATCTTCACACATCACTACCGTAATAATTTATTTGGAACAAAATTTCAAATAAATGCATGGTTATATTTTGTTTAGATTTTAAAGCATTTCACAATTTAATTGGTATAAACTTGATAAGTTATTAACTTTGTATACTAACAATAGAGTGTTGATTGGAATCAAAAAGTTGGAAAGAAGATTTGTTCTTAGTGTACTTTTGAAAAGAATCTTGTCATAGGCGCATACGTCTCGATGCGTACTTCATCTTCCTGTGAGTGCTCTAACTTTTTTCTTCTTCCAATATACGACTAACATCAACTACAATAATCATTTTAAATTTCACCATCTTCGGCTGTTATAAGGTGCTAATACTTATCGATCAATATTCATGTATGACTTCACATATGCCCTGATCTAGACAAGTGTTAAACGCTTGTATTTATCCTCCATGTTTTATCCTATGTCTTGCATATTACTTTATATTCATACTTATGTTTCGTAGTAGACTATGGGTATTGTCTTTTTCATAAGAGATACCAAGTTGCATGTTTTATATTAAATGATCAAATAATTGAAACTCTTTGTTATCAGATAAAAAATATTATCATAAAAAATATTGAGAAAAAATATGAAGATAATGCATGTATTTAATATCAATATAGGTAACCATGTTGTTTGAATTAGCAACACATTTTAATGATTTTTTTAATATTTTTGTTTGTTCAGAAACTAGTATTACTTGTGACAATATAAATCGACCTCTTCCTAAAATATGTCTTTTTATGTTAGGCTTCGACTATGGACAATCAATATTTTATCGATAGAACATGGATGTATAAGACAAAAACAAGATTTGATCGTCGTCGGCATAATGATTTTATTGATGGGATAGATTTCTTTGTGGAATTTGCCTCAAATAATGTTAAGACGAGAATGATACTTTGTCCATGTATGAAATGTGAGAATAAGTTTCACAAAGAAAACAACATAATTAGGGATCATTTAGTTCTCTGCGATTTTTCCCTTGTTACACTCTATGGGTGTACAATGGTGAACTTTTTTTAACAATCAAACTACTAGAACTTCACCACTTGAGTCAAATGATGATGTACATCAAATTATTTCTAATGCAATAATTGGGGATGTTGACGAAATAGAACACAATTTTGTTTCAAATCTAGATCATGAGTCTGAAAATTTTGAAGAAGTTTTGAAACAAGCTAACACACCCCTATATGAAGGTTGTGAATATTCAACATTGCCTTTTGTCTCTAATCTCTTTAACATAAAATGTGATAATCATTGGACCAACAAATCAATGTGTGATCTTCTTCAGATACTCTATAAGGTATTTCCAGTGAATAACAACTTTCCTAAGACTTGGTATGAGATGAACAAGTTGATGGCTTCTTTAGGTTTAACAAAAGAAGTGATACATGCGTGTCCAAACGATTGCATGTTATATAGAGGTGATCAAGCCAATCTAGATGAGTGCTTAAGGTGTAAAACATCGAGATGGAAGCCTACAAATCCTAACAAAGAGATAGATTCCAAAATATTGGCAAAAGTTTGTCGCTATCTCTCCATTATTCCTAGATTTAAGAGGATGTTCAATTCAACCAAAATGGCAAATTTCATGACATATCACCATACTAGCCCGAAACCACCTGAAAGTAAAATGTGTCATCCTCGGGATTCAGAACTCTGGAAGGATTTTGATGAAAAACATCCTGAATTCAATAGTGAACCTCATAATGTTTGACTAGCACTATCTACTGATGGGTCCAGTCCTTTTAATATGGCATATGGAGCCAGTCGTAGTATTTGGCTAGTGATTATCCTGAATTACAATCTGCCTCCTTGGTTGGTAACAAAACAATCATATTTTGTGATGCCTCTTCTAATCGATGGGCCAAAGTCTCTGGGAAACAACATTGATGTCTATTTACTACCACTGATTGATGAACTGAAGTTGTTGTGGACAGTAGGTGTTGATACATATGATGCTGAAAAGTGTGAAACTTTTAGGATGTGGGCTGCTCTTTTAGGAACGATAAGTGACTACCCTGCATATAGGATGTTATCTGGTCAATAAACTAGTAGAACTTATGGTTGTCCTAAATGTCACATTGACACATCATCCATTCATTTACCACTTAGTCACAAATTAGCATACATGAGGCATAGAAGATTTCTTCCTATTGACCACCCATGGAGATATGATGATAAACACTTCGATGGAACTATTGAACTTGATTCTGCACCAAATTCTCTTTCTGGACAACAAATCTTGGAACTATGGGATGATTATGATAGTGATATATTTGGGAGGGAATCATCCAACGTACCAAATGTCAGACAACAATTTCCTCTTGGTTGGAACAAGATTTTTTTTTGAACTTCCATACTGGAGTAAATTGTAAGTTCACCATAATTTGGATGTAATGCATATCGACAAAAATATATGTGCTAATTTATTAAGTTGGTTTTTGTATAAGAATGGCAAAAGTAAAGAGAACATAAATGCTCATTTGGACATGGATAGGTTGAAAATTAGGAAATCCTTGTGGATAAACAAGGCAATGAGTGATGGAAAAGTTGTTATCCCCCTGCATCTTATAGCATGACTCCTGAGGAAAAAGAAACCTTTCTTCTATTTTAAAAGATCTTAAATTGGCACATGGATATTCTTCTAATTTCTCTCAGTTAGTTCAACTTCATGACAAGAAGCTTGTGGGCCTAAAAAGTCATGATCATCACATTCTAATGCAACAATTGCTTGTTCTAGCCTTAAGGGAAACCACTTCAAAACATGTAGGGAAAGCTTTGATGGAATTGCCCCTATTTTTTAAGCAGTTGTGTGCTAAATCTATTGATGTTCAAAGTATGGAAAAACTTGAGCATGCAATACCTCTAATTCTATGCAAGTTGGAGAAGATATTCCCTCCAGTGTTTTTTGATGTAATTGTTCACCTATCAGTGCATCTTCCAACTCAGACTAAACTATGTGGTCCTAATCCATTTAGATGGATGTACCTGATAGAGAGATACCTATTTACTCTAAAAATGTACGTCACAAACAAAAGTAATCCAAAAGGTTCCATTGTTGAGGGTTATTTGAGAGACGAAGTTGCTACATTTTGTTCCCGTTACCTATGTGATTCAGATTCTAAAGAAAAACAGAATCCAGACTATGAGGATGGACCAATTGGAGCTGCTCAAATCATTGCTCTTTCTGTTGATGAAACTCATCAAGCTCACCATTTTATCCTTTTCAATGATGATTCTATCGATGACTACATAAAGTAAGTTGAAGAAATTGTCAGTTACTTCTTCTTATCATTTTATGGTAGCATATCAAGAAGTGTATTTTATTGTTTCTGTAGGCATCATGCAAACATCCTAAGATCTTGACATCCTTTGTGGTGTGAAGATGACATCAAATTAGAACAACATAGAAATTTTGTGCGTTGGTTTAAAGATCATGTAAGAATTTTTTTTATTTTATCATTAGACATAATTGTACTATGTGAATACTTAAACCTATTTACTTTTAATAGGTTAGAGAGTTAAGGAAGCAACAACACATTCCAGAAAGGCTCAAGTGTTTATCTGAAGGGCCTTCAATTAAAGCAGTTTCTTATCATGGTTATTACGTCAATGGATATAAATGTGAACCAAATTATCTAGAGTGCATCCATGTAACACAAAATAGTGGGGTTGCAAATGTTGGACCGGATGACAACTTATATTATGGAGTTTTATTGGCAATATATGAAGTTTAATTCAAACATTTAGATCCATACTATATTTTTAAGTGTTTGTGCTATTATAGTGATGATGGATTTGGATTTACAATGGATTATCTTAACTTCACCATTGTTGATACAACCAAACTTGCATTTGACGATGAGCCTTTTATATTCCCTAAACAAGCAAAACAAGTTTTCTATTCTACTGACCCTGAAGATGGAAATTTAAATGTAGTTTTCTCTTGGATTGCTAGAGACACATATGACATTCCCGTCAATGTTTCCTCTTTTGATACGAATATATCAGATGAAGAAATTATAATAGAAAGTGTGTCAGATGATGATATAGAGCTTTGGGTAAGGACAGATATAGATCCTGAAATAAATCAATTAGATGAAAACATTATAACTAAATGGACGAACAAAAGAAAACATAGTCAATTTATGGTAAGAATTATCATTCTTTTGAATTCATTTTGATCATATGTATCTTCCTTCATATCACTCAAGTATATTATCTCACTTTATCTTTTGTGTCCTATAGAAAAATGCCTCCTAAGTGTATTTTTGTGAACAATATCATCAAAAAACTGACCCAATAGGCAAGGCTTCCACTAAAGAGTTTGAAAGACATGGACAGGATAGACCATCAAGTGGAGGTAATTGTTACAAGTAGAATAACATTTTATACTAGATATATAGAGATGATGTTTTCTTTATTTCTCAAATGTGATATCCAGTGAATCTTCAAGGCCAAGTTAATTCTCAAAACAAAAATTCAGACCTAGAGAAAACCTTGAAAAACATGAAAGGTACCAATTTGAGTTAAAAGTAGTGTATTAAATCAATGTATGTTCATTTTCAATATATGAAATGAAGGAAATTGCAAGACACAAGTGAATGTCTCGACATAATTTACAAACATGGGCAGGATAGACCATCAAGTGGAGGTAATTGTTACCAGTAGAATAACCTTTTATACTAGATATAAAGAGATGATGTATTCTTTATTTCTCAAATGTGATATCCAGTGAATCTTCAAGGCCAAGTTAATTCTCAAAAGAAAAATTCAGACCAAACCTTGCAAAACATGAAAGGTACCAATTTGAGTTAAAAGAGTGTGTTAGATCAATGTATGTTCATTTTCAATATATGAAATGCAAGAAATGGCAAGACACAAGTGAATGCCTCGACAAAATTCACAAGACATGGGTAGGATAGACCATCAAGTGGAGGTAATTGTTACAAGTAGAATAACATTTTATAGTAGATATATAGAGATGATGTATTCTTTATTTCTCAAATATGATATCCAGTGAATCTTCAAGGCCAAGTTAAATTTTAAAATAAAAATTTTGATCTAGAGCAAACCTTGCAAAACATGAAAGGTACCAATTTGATTTAAAAGTAGTGTGTTAGATCAATGTATGTTCATTTTCAATATATGAAATGTAGGAAATGGCAAGACACAAGTGAATGCTTCAAAAGAATTCACAACACATGCGCATGATAGACCATCGAGTGGAGGTAATTGTTACAAGTAGAATAATTGTTTGTACTAGATATATAGCGATGATGTATTCTTTATTTCTCAAATTTTATATCCCATAAATCTTCAAGGCCAAGTTGATTCTCAAAAGAAAAATTCAGACCTAGAGAAAACCTTGCAAAACATGAAAGGTACCAATTTGAGTTAAAAGTAGTATGTTATATCAATGTATGTTCATTTTTAGTATATGAAATACAGGAAATGGCAAGACACACGTGAATGCCTCGAAAGAATTCACAAGACATGCGAAGGATAGACCATCAAGTGGAGGTAATTGCTACAAGTAGAATAACATTTCATACTAGATATATAGAGATGATGTATTCTTTATTTCTCAAATGTGATATCTAGTGAATCATCAAGGCCAAGTTAATTCTCAAAATAAAAATTCATATCTAGAGAAAATATTACAAAACATGAAAGGTACCGACATGAGTTAAAAGTAGTATGTTATATCAATGTATGTTCATTTTCAATATATGAAATGCAGGAAATGACAATACACAAGTGAATGCCTCGAAAGAATTCACAACACATGGGAAGGATAGACCATCGAGTGGAGGCAATTGTTACAAGTAGAATAACGTTTTATACTAGATATATAGAGATGATGTATTCTTTATTTCTCAAATGTGGTATCCAGTGAATCGTCAAGGCCAAGTTAATTCTCAAAAGAAAAATTCAAACCTAGAGAAAACCTTGCAAAACATGAAAGGTACCAATTTGAGTTAAAAGTAGTATGTTATATCAATGTATGTTCATTTTCAATATATGAAATGCAGGAAATGGAAAGACATAAGTGAATGCCTTGAAAGAATTCACAAGACATGGGCTGGATAGACCATCGAGTGGAGGTAATTGTTACAAGTAGAATAACCATTTATACTAGATAGATAGAGATGATGTATTCTTTATTTCTCAAATGTGATATATAGTGAAATATTAAGGCCAAGTTAATTCTCAAAATAAAAATTCAGATCTAGAGAAAACCTTGCAAAACAAGAAAGGTACTAATTTGAGTTAAAAGTAATATGTTATATCAATGTATATTCATTTTTAATATATAAAATGTAGGAAATGGAAAGACACAAGTTAATGCCTCAAAATAATTCACAAGACATGGGCAGGATAGACCATCGAGTGGAGGTAATTGTTATAAGTAGAATAACCTTTTATATTGGATATATAGAGATGATGTATTCTTTATTTCTCAAATGTGATATCTAGTGAATCATCATGGCTAAGTTAATTCTCAAAATAAAAATTCAGATCTAGAGAAAACCTTGCAAAATATGAAAGGTACCAATTTGATTTAAAAGTAGTATGTTATATCAATGTATGCTTATTTTTAATATATGAAATGCAGGAAATGGCAAGACACAAGTGAATGCCTCAAAAGAATTCACAACACATGGGAAGGATAGACCATCGAGTGGAGGTAATTATTACAAGTAGAATAACCTTTTATACTAGATATATATATATATATATATTTATATATATACGTATATATATACGTATATATATATATATATACGTATATATATATGTATATATATACGTATATATATACGTATATTGTGATGGAGTAGATTTTTGAAGTCCATAAATCTCCAATAACATATTAGAATCCATAACTTGAGTTATAATGAGAGTTCCATGTAATTTAGTAAAGCTGGAATGTTGATTGAGATTTATATAATGACTAAGAATTGTAAGGGTTATGGTAAGTTACGAATGTTAATTGGTGTAGATATGATGATGATAAACTCATACTTAGGATTTCACTAAGTTTTGAGGTTCCTAGAAGAATTTATTTAGGCTTGGAAATGATTAAATGATGTGCACTTTGATGTTTTGATTAAAGTTTGGATCATTTAGAATAGGTCCTGAATTGTTGTTTTGTGATGCTGCCCTGGACAATGTGTAAACAGCTAGGCATCCCATTCTAATGCCATGGATCAGTCATGAGGACAGCGGATCTTGGCCCTTGATGTGGTCCGACGGTTAAGATATGTCTTCTTCATAAGGGTTGCGATGAACAACAATTCCAAACTTCGTTGATTCCCACATTGTGGTCGTGGCTTGACCAAGAACACAAAGTGGGTAGTTCTTTTAGTCTTGATGATACTTACATATGTATCCCTCGCTTTTCTTGGTTCAAGAGCATACCAAGAGAACGGTGACTCCATGTTCACCTTTTTCCCAAAACCGTCATAGTTGGGGTGTAGGAGAATTAAGATGGAA
Source organism: Alisma plantago-aquatica (assembly GCA_963693085.1). Classification (NCBI taxonomy): domain Eukaryota; kingdom Viridiplantae; phylum Streptophyta; class Magnoliopsida; order Alismatales; family Alismataceae; genus Alisma; species Alisma plantago-aquatica. Next base: position 1,648,402,561 of record OY856409.1, read on the forward strand.
GCTTAGAGGGAGATGAAGAAGGAATGACAAGGATGAGGCCTAGGAAGTGGAAACACATCGCAAGACCTCAAAACACCGGTGGTAGGTCGACGCTCACGCGTGCCATGACATAAGCACAACCGGGCACAAATAATAGAGATGGACCTCATCGCTGGAGTTCCAAGCCACGTCATTGCTTCGCTGTAGACTCACATTATAGGAGCACAGAACTGAGGTGAAGGATCCGACCACCAACTTCTCCCCGAAGCATGGAACCATGGCAGCGCTGGAGATCGGGAGCAAGCAACAGGAAGAAACTGACGAGCAGAGTAGCGCCGGGTCCAAACTCATGACGACAGTTACAAAGGAGCCACGTAGAGCCCTAGCTCCAGCCGTCACCGGTGCCCCTTGAGAAGCCACGGCGGCTACGAGACAGGGTGGCGTCGAGAAGGAGAAGGAGGAGCTTCAAGCTACCCGCCGGAGCAGACCCAACCGCGACAGCGACGGCTGTGCGTGGAAGAGAGCCCACACATGGGCGCAGCGTGCGAACAGAATGATCGCTGGAGAGGAGTATCGGGGCGACGCTCTATGAAAATAGAGTTCCGTGGAGCTCACGAACAAGATCGACAGAATAACAGGATGGAGGAGGAGACCTTTATCGATCCAGCGTTCTGCTGTAGGGACGGCACTCATGGCGGCAGTTACATAGGGGCTCTATGGAGCCCTACCTCCAGTTGCCATCGGTGCTCCTTGAGCAGCCACGACGGTGCTTGAGAGAGAGGCTACAAGCGGCAGCCGTGTTACTGTGAGGAGTGGCGAACCAGCAAGCCAGGCGACAACGGTGGTGGCTTGGGCGGTGGTGCAGACTCGATGCGAGAGCAGGAGGAGAGACTGGAGGCGGCGCTCATGCCCAGCGTGGGCGCATCGTTGCTCTTCACGAGATCGCAAAGAAGATGAAGCCGCATAGACGCTTGCGTCTAGTCGAATCGTGAGAAGAAAGGGAGGAAGTGGACCGGGTCCAGAGCATGAACCGGGCAGCCCATGTGAGAGCATCGCCTCCTCAGGGCCACGTGGCAGCGCCTGAGTGGCCAATAAAAGGTAAAATCTCAATAATACCTAGATCTTTGAAAATGCATAGTAATTAATGTGTTTCTCAGAAAAATACAAACAAGGTACCGTTACGTTCAGAAAAATGAGTAGAACACATTAGAATAATGATATCAGACTTTTTATGCACTAGTAACAGTGATGTCATGTAAGATGTATCATTCTTGTTTCATGAGTAATAAATATCAAACGATGTTATAAAATTATGATAACATGTCAATAAGTCTATAATAATGCTTATAGTGAACATGATGTCTGTAATCATGATGTTGATGCACAAAATCATATAATTTGCATAATATGGCTAATTCGGGCTAATAACCCTAATTAAAATGCAATTAATGCATACATGCTCAATAAATGGTGAAATTTACAAAATAAGCTCATATCAGTATCTGGAACCTCAGAATTAAATATGAGATCATAATGACGAACAAAATCCATGTTATATGAAGATGAATATTAATACATGTTATAAAACCCTAATCTAGGTTAATGATGTAACTTAGGGTTAATATATATATGTGTACAAAATGACATGGAAGTTAATGATTCAGATAAGAACCATAATCTGGAACATGACATCAGTAAGATGATTCTAAGACAAGAAAGCAAGTAATGATGGGAATGACCTAATGAACTAAGTAAAGCCCTAATGAACACGATTAGGGTTAACATGAGATGTAGATGATGAGAATCTGATAGTAGTGTATGATCTTGTCTTAATCAGGTTTAACCAAGGATATAGTTGATATCAGGAATATGAGATGGTTAGGTTTCTCTTGATCAAGGTATGCCATTACCTCTTACTTGGCTTATTATACAATATGCTTGTGTTATATGCGTAGTAAAATACTTGGCATATGATATTGGATGATATGATTGTTCTTGCATGATATGTTGCTTGATTTTCTGTACCTATGTCTATGAACACATGAAACATAAAATATCTGATCCATCATATGATAGCACTAAACTCTTTGGTAGTACAGTGCATTGACAAACATCAAAGCCCTAGGGGCAGATGTAACATCAAAGCCCTAGGGGCAGATGTACGATTTATA
>OY856409.1:1649007210-1649299710 GCA_963693085.1 Alisma plantago-aquatica
AAAGTTCTATGGATTGTTTCATACTAAATATCAAGGTACGAAAATGGTTAATGGAATACTATGTGTGGAGAAGAAACAACAATAGAGGTGGCACAAGCAACAAAAACAAAATAGAGAGTGATTGAAGAAGGAAAAGTATCAAGACATGTGACAGAAGAAAATTAAGGAGGTGGTAGTGATGGGAGGCATCTGTGATGTGAGCATCAAAAATATTTATTGGAGGTGAGAAAAAATCAAAATAAATACTGAAGGTGGTATTGGAGCATATGATAAGTGGTGGCGCCACTATTTATCAAATACAACACCATGAAAACAACAGTACCAATAGCAGTGACAGAGAGGGAGAACAATGATGTGACTAACATCACAAAAATTAAGGATCAAAAGGGGTTGGGTTCAAGGATCTAATGAGAAAAATGGCTACATAATGAGAAGCAAATTGTAATAGGTTCAATAAGGGTTGTTATATAGTAATTACACATCTTTCTATATAAGAGACTCTCCATTTTTTTATTATTGTTTACTTATTTATATATAAGCAGGATGATGGAAACAGATTATTTTCTTAAAATCTAGTTGATAAATTGAATGTGAGTGTCATGTATCTCTGCTAGTTCAATTTTCTATTAAATTGAATGTTGGAAATGTTAGACTCATTAAATAATCATCACTATAAAGTAAGAGAGTCACATTCTTCATAATGTTATCAATAGTATATAGGAATCAATTTTTTTCCTATTGAAATCGTGCTTCTTAGACCAACACATACTACAGACCACATCAGTTCAGAGACCATGCTCGTCCAGAGCATCAAAACAATAACAAGTATGTTCTGTGCAGAGTAAACAACGGGAAAAGCATCAAAATCAACAACATTGTGCCCTATTCAAAATCAAAATCAAAATCTAACAACTGATAAACTCAACCGAAATGACGATAACATCAGATTCAACCGTACATGTTTCGATAAAGAACACCATTTCACAAATGTTTTGGTACTTATTCGACATTGTGCCCTATTCGACATTGTGCCCTAAAACCGAAATAACCCTCTACCCTACCCAGAGACCAACCTGAGCAGAATCTCCCCTTGGAGTGATGACGGAAGCGGTGGAACCTGGGCACAAGCGTCGACCTGGGCAGCGCCGACAGACCACGAGCGAGCGACAACGATCTTCTGCGGAACACCTCGCAACACTTCAACGAAGAAGCTTGTGTAGAAGTCCAGCACCTCGCAGCACCACACCCCCAATTTAAAGGCACAACACTAACTAGGGTTTCGGATTCCTCTGTGCCGCCTACGCCTTCTTCTGTGGACGACATGACCATTCATGGCAGACCTGGTGTAACATCCCACTCTTGCTATGCAATTTTACAACTTATGTTATTCCTTGCATGCTCTTTTCCTAATTAGATAATTATTGAGGACTTAAATGCAATTTGCCCATGCCAGTTTTTCAAAATCATTTTATTATGCTCTCTTATCCTTGTTTTATTTAAAGAAAATCTTTTCATGTATATGTATGCCCTTTTGTTTAAGAAAAATGAGGATAAATGCTTTTATGACAAATTTTCTCTCTCTTATGATAATTAGTGATTTACTTGTTTAATTATTTGTTTAATGGCTTCCATTTTGTTAATTAAAAAGAAATAATATTTAGGGCACGTTTTTATGTTTTGCAATCCTTATTTGAGAAATTAATAACTTTATATGCACTATTTATATTCATTTAAATGCACATAATGGTCTTTGCTATTTTAGACCTAAAACGTGTACAAGCAGTAAATCTAATTAAATGGGAATGTTCTAGACCGTCTAATACACCTATGGTTCAAATTTGAACTCTTTTGGACCATGTTTGACCCTTCAAATCGATTTTGAGAGATTTGAATATTGTTTAGCCAAGAACTTAATTCAATGTCATTTATTTGCTTTTATTTCCCTAAAGTCCCGATTTTATGACTGTCACGCATTTCATAACTCGCACGCATGCACAGTAGCCGTTGGATCTAGATCCAACGACACTCGCGTTCTCTTCTTCCTCCGTTTCTTCTCGCAAACAGAAGCGTTTCGCAGCAGTTCCTTCATCGACCTCTCTCTCCCTCATTACGAGGCCGTTTTACTTGATTCCTCCTCCAACGACTTCGTCTCACTTCCCCGAACACAGCGAGCCCTCACTCACCCTCTCTCTCACACTACAGAGAAAACACCCAATATAGGGCTCTCCACAGCTGTTCACCTCATGGTTGCAGACCATGCTGCGATCCATTCCTTGCCTATTTAAGGCATTGTAGAGCACCTCTAGGCTGCAGGCACTCCTCCTCCTTACTCAATTTCTCCGCTAGATTCTCAAGGCTCCCCGACTTACTCAATTTTAGTTTCCGTCTACCTTGGCCTGGTGCACGCCGCCCCGGTCACCTTGGTTCGATCAGATCCACAGTGAGCATCCTCGACCTCTGCCCCACATTTCCATGTCATCATTTTAACTCGCCGAGCCCCCAGCTACTGTACCCTATAGAGCTCCGTGGAGGTCGCCGCCGGCGCTAGTCACAGTAGCGCCTCAGGGCTCCTCCCACCTAGGGGACAATGCCCCGAGCTTTGTTTGACCACGACGAACGTTTCTCGACCCTCGACAGATGGTTTTCACCATGGCCTCTATGATTTCTGAGCTCCGACCTCACCTCCCCTGTTTCTTGCCTTGTGGAGGAGCTTCTCGAGCTCCAGTCCATGCCTGAGCCAGTGGCTCGGCTCGGTGCATCCGCTGTGGGTTGGCGAACTCACTAGCAGCCTCGAGTCCTTGAGAGGAACCCAGATCTTCAACTTGGACCATGGAGGAACCTCGACTTCTTGCTCCTAGAGCCAAGCTCGGGTCGTGGCTCGCGTTGTGAAGGCGAGGAGCAATCTGGGTCCTAAAATGACCCCTGAGCCCGCGTTTTGTTTTTACCGATGCTTTAAACTGCAAGGGCAGATAAGGAATCTCACACCCTTTTTCCTTTGACTGCTGAGGCAAGTCTCACTGCTGAGTTGGCCAAACTCGATTGGACCAACTCAGAAGCCAGCCCATTGGTTTGTGTGTGTTTTATCTACGTGGCTTTTCCCTGATTTTCCATTGGCGAATTCTTCAAAAATTAATAGTAAATCGCCTGGTTATCCGAAAATTATGCAAAAATACATTTTGGAAAGGATTTTCATTAAGGAATCCGATTTTCTAATTTATATCACCTTATTTCTCTGTTTTCACATCTCAATTCTTATATGAACGAATTAGGGTTTCAAGGTTATGAATTCATGTACATATAATGTTTTAATCTAATTTCAGGTGTTTAAAAGGATCCAATCGGTCAAACCAGGTTTGACTTAGGTGATTTAGCTCAAGGTAAGCGGGCCCTGCCTTTGGCATAGTAAATTGGATTTATTGGATGATTATGATATGTTTATGATCTTTTTACTCAAGTCATGATAAGTGTCATGTTTTTCCTCAATGTATATGCTTATTGGATGTTGATTGTTATAATCTAAGTCTAAGACTAGAAATCACATTAAGACTATGAATTATGATTAAGATGCATGAAACCAAGATTAAGAGGGAAGAGATTCCCACCCATGCCTAAGAGGGAGAAATCCCATTATGTTCAAGAGGGAGAAATCCCAATTAAGATCAAGTTTAGGTTATTAAGAAGATAAGTAAGGTTTAAGAAAGATCACGAATAATAGAAATTGATTTAGATTTATATGCACCTTGTTATGGGCTTTCCGAGCATTATGGGATTTCCGAGCAATTATGGGCTTTCCGAGCATTATGGGTTCCTTATGGGGCATTAAGAGAGGAGCATATTCTTCTAGTCAATTTCTTTATGTAAAAGACGTCAAGAAACAATTAATGTTAATGCATGTTCATGTTTATGTCAAATCAATTTATATGTTATTTTTATATGCCAATACCGCTTACTTACTATGTTGTTTTCCTTTGCATGACTGGGGATGTGATGTCCGCAGGAGTTGGAGCTAAAGAGAAGGAATCATCTTAAGGATACTAAAGACCCAAAGATCTAAGGAGTTGTTGCCTGGTGGGACGTCCATCTATGGAGATCCTGTCATTTATATAATTATCCAGTTTATGTTAGCATAACTTTAGTATCATGATGTAGTTATCTTTCCAAGAAGAACTTTATGTATGAATCTATGTTTCTATGAGTGCCAAGTGTTGTTTATTTCTTGATATGAGATCATGCATGTGACAATCCCTCCCTAATATGCCAAGTACCCCACATTATGGAAAATGTTGGGGATTAGGCTGTGCTACTGCTGGTTACGTAAGAAACCCTAGGGAGGGGTATTACATTAATGGTATCAGAGCAAGGAATAGATGGCCACTAAGGCAACATTAGAGATTCATATTATGTTCTAATATCATGTTATGTTTACCCTTTCAGATGGCCCCTAAGAAGAAGGAGAAGGTTGGTGAGTCAAGGCACTCACAAGGATCCTCTAGTGGTGATAAGACTGAAGACATGAACCACGTCCCTCCACCCGTCACCCTAGATGCCCTAGTAGCAGCCTTGACCAATGCCCTCCAACCTAGAGCTCCACCTAGAGTACATGAGATCTCCCTCATAGATTTCTTGAAGATTAGACCCGATGCTTTCCATGGTGAAGATGAAGTTGATGTGGTGACCAAGGCTGAGGAATGGCTTAGCAATATGGAGCATTGCTTTAGAGACTTAGAGTGTCCCCCACGTAGTAGGGTTAGATTTGCCACCCATATGCTCAAGGGTGCAGCCCGTACTTGGTGGGAAAACCTCTTAGCCTCTAGGGAAGATGATGACCCTCCTTACACTTGGGGTGAGTTTGTAGAAGTCTTCAATAACCATTATGTATCCGAAGCCATGATAGAAAGAAAGGAGGATGAGTTTGTTAACCTTAAGCAAGTGGGTGACATGACTGTCACTGAGTATGCCATGAAGTTTCGTAAGCTCCAAAAGTATGGACTTGAGTACACTGAGCAAAAGAGAGCTAAGAAGTTCATTATAGGGCTTAAACCCGACCTAAGTTATGCCTTGTCTGGTAGAGGACATAGGACCATGCAATCAGCTCTATATGCAGCCCTAGAGTTGGAGGATCACCCTGGGAGGAATCACAAGAAGGAGGTACCCCAAAACAATCGTCACCATCAGCCCCATCAACCCCCTCCACCCTCCAACAACAAGAGAAAAGCCCCAGAGCCTTCTTCTGAGAATGGGAGAACCCCATGCCCTACATGCAAGAGAAATCATGGTGGTCCTTGTAGGTTTGGGACTTCTATTTGCTACTATTGTGGCGAGGAAGGGCATATCAAGCCTAATTGTCCTAAACTTGCAAAGAAGGATCCCAACCACAACCAAGCTAAGAACCCTAATCCTCCACCCAAGGTTAAACCAAGGCTCTTCACCATGCAAATGTCAGATGGAGAAGAGGAAAATGATCAAGGTAAGGGTAGCTAAGTAATTTATGTTAAAACATAATGCTTGTTCATGTATGCTTCTTTTATTATAAAATTTTGTATGGAAAATTTCTAAGTTTATGTGAAACCCTTAAGGTGGGTAGAAACTCTAGGAAATTTCGAGGACGAAATTTATTTAAGGTGGGTAGAATTGTAACATCCCACTCTTGCTATGCAATTTTCCAACTTATTTTATTCCTTGCATGCTCTTTTCCTAATTAGATAATTGTTGAGGACTTAAATGCAATTTTCCCATGCCAGTTTTTCAAAATCATTTTATTATGCTCTCTTATCCTTGTTTTATTCAAAGAAAATCTTTTCATGTATATGTATGCCCTTTTGTTTAAGAAAAATGAGGATAAATGCTTTTATGACAAATTTTCTCTCTCTTATGATAATTAGTGATTTACTTGTTTAATTATTTGTTTAATGGCCTCCATTTTGTTAATTAAAAAGAAATAATATTTAGGGCACGTTTTTATGTTTTGCAATCCTTATTTGAGAAATTAATAACTTTATATGCACTATTTATATTCATTTAAATGCACATAATGGTCTTTGCTATTTTAGACCTAAAACGTATACAAGTAGTAAATCTAATTAAATGGGAATGTTCTAGACCGTCTAATACACCTATGGTTCAAATTTGAACTCTTTTGGACCATGTTTGACCCTTCAAATCGATTTTGAGAGATTTGAATATTGTTTAGCCAAGAACTTAATTCAATGCCATTTATTTGCTTTTATTTCCCTAAAGTCCCGATTTTATGACTGTCACGCGTTTCATAACTCGCGCGCATGCACAGTAGCCATTGGATCTAGATCCAACGACACTCGCGTTCTCTTCTTCCTCCGTTTCTTCTCACAAACAGAAGCGTTTCGCAGCAGTTCCTTCGTCGACCTCTCTCTCCCTCATTACGAGGCCGTTTTGCTTGATTCCTCCTCCAACAACTTCGTCTCACTTCCCCGAACACAGCGAGCCCTCACTCACCCTCTCTCTCACACTATAGAGAAAACGCCCAATATAGGGCTCTCCGCAGCTGTTCACCTCATGGTTGCAGACCATGCTGCGATCCATTCCTTGCCTATTTAAGGCATTGTAGAGCACCTCTAGGCTGCAGGCACTCCTCCTTCTTACTCAATTTCTCCTCTAGATTCCCGAGGCTCCCCGACTTACTCGGTTTTAGTTTCCGTCTACCTTGGCCTGGTGCACGCCGCTCCGGTCACCTTGGTTCGATCAGATCCACAGTGAGCATCCTCGACCTCCGCCCCGCATTTCCATGTCATCATTTTAACTCGCCGAGCCCCGAGCTGCTGTACCCTATAGAGCTCCATGGAGGTCGCCGCCGGCGCTAGTCACGGCAGTGCCTCAGGGATCCTCCCACCTAGGGGACAATGCCCCGAGCTTTGTTTGACCGCGACGAACGTTTCTCGACCCTCGACAGATGGTTTTCACCATGGCCTCTATGATTTCTGAGCTCCGACCTCGCCTCCCCTGTTTCTTGCCTTGCGGAGGAGCTTCTCGAGCTCCAGTCCACGCCTGAGCCAGTGGCTCGGCTCGGTGCATCCGCTGTGGGTTGGCGAACTCACTAGCAGACTCGAGTCCTTGAGAGGAACCCAGATCTTCAACTTGGACCGTGGAGGAACCTCAGCTTCTTGCTCCTAGAGCCAAGCTCGGGCCGTGGCTCGCGTTGTGAAGGCGAGGAGCAATCGGGGTCCTAAAATGACCCCTGAGCCCGCGTTTTGTTTTTACCGATGCTTTAAACTGCAAGGGCAGATAAGGAATCTCACACCCTTTTTCCTTTGACTGCTGAGGCAAGTCTCGCTGCTGAGTTGGCCAAACTCGATTGGACCAACTCAGAAGCCGGCCCACTGGTTTGGGTGTGTTTTGTCTACGTGGCTTTTCCCTTATTTTCCATTGGCGAATTCTTCAAAAATTAATAGTAAATCGCATGGTTATCAGAAAATTATGCAAAAATACATTTTGGAAAGGATTTTCATTAAGGAATCCGATTTTCTGATTTATATCGCCTGATTTCTCTGTTTTCACATCTCAATTCTTATATGAACGAATTAGGGTTTCAAGGTTATGAATTCATGTACATATAATGTTTTAATCTAATTTCAGGTGTTTAAAAGGATCCAATCGGTCAAACCAGGTTTGACTTAGGTGATTTAGCTCAAGGTAAGCGGGCCATGCCTTTGGCATAGTAAATTGGATTTATTGGATGATTATGATATGTTTATGATCTTTTTACTCAAGTCATGATAAGTGTCATGTTTTTCCTCAATGTATATGCTTATTGGATGTTGATTGTTATAATCTAAGTCTAAGACTAGAAATCACATTAAGACTATGAATTATGATTAAGATGCATGAAACCAAGATTAAGAGGGAAGAGATTCCCACCCATGCCTAAGAGGGAGAAATCCCATTATGTTCAAGAGGGAGAAATCCCAATTAAGATCAAATTTAGGTTATTAAGAAGATAAGTAAGGTTTAAGAAAGATCACGAATAATAGAAATTGATTTAGATTTATATGCACCTTGTTATGGGCTTTCCGAGCATTATGGGCTTTCCGAGCAATTATGGGCTTTCCGAGCATTATGGGCTCCTTATGGGGCATTAAGAGAGGAGCATATTCTTCTAGTCAATTTCTTTATGTAAAAGACGTCAAGAAACAATTAATGTTAATGCATGTTCATGTTTATGTCAAATCAATTTATATGTTATTTTTATATGCCAATGCCGCTTACTTACTATGTTGTTTTCCTTTGCATGGCTGGGGATGTGATGTCCGCAGGAGTTGGAGCTAAAGAGAAGGAATCATCTTAAGGATACTAAAGACCCAAAGATCTAAGGAGTTGTTTCCTGGTGGGACGTCCATCTATGGAGATCCTGTCATTTATATAATTATCCAGTTTATGTTAGCATAGCTTTAGTATCATGATGTAGTTATCTTTCCAAGAAGAACTTTATGTATGAATCTATGTTTCTATGAGTGCCAAGTGTTGTTTATTTCTTGATATGAGATCATGCATGTGACAATCCCTCCCTAATATGCCAAGTACCCCACATTATGGAAAATGTTGGGGATTAGGCTGTGCTTCTGCTGGTTACGTAAGAAACCCTAGGGAGGGGTGTTACACCTGGCGAACCTTGATTTTGACCGACCTAGCTCGCCTTCTTCCAAGCACCGGAACCTTGCTTTTGACCGACCTAGCTCAGCGGTGGCAGGCGGCAGGAAGCCTAGCGGCCGCTTGACTGGGCCAACCATGGCAGATCGAGGCAGCCTACTCGCATTTACTTCACGGGCGAGGTAGGCAACTGTGGATCGAGAAGCCAGCAGCGCCGAAGCTAGCTGCGTCGGGAGCAGACAAGGGGGGAAAGCTGCTTCGCCAGGGAGAGAGGGAGAAAGACGCGACGCGAGGGAGTAAACCGAGTTTGAGATTCCAAACCTGCCTCTACCTGTACTGCGTCAAGCTCAAAACGGGACTTACTAAATGCAAAACGGGTCTCGAACCAGTCTCCTTGCCAAACGGAAACCCAGCCCGAGCCGGACTGGTTTGGTCCTACATGTCGCTACGCGACAAGGCCTAAATCCGGTCCACGCCCGAACCAAACAGAGGCCTGCCTCCTTTTGGTTGGAGATGTGGATTACAAAACCCGGACTCAGTTAGTTCTGGTCATTGAGATTATTTGGACTGGAGTTAATCTTGTTTCTTGTTTGGCAAATCAATCCCATCATTAAAGTGCACTGACACATAACTTGTGTTTTTTAATCTGGCTGATAAAACAAAATACACAAAAAAACAGAATCAAATTAGGACTGGGTTACGAAATCCTGCTGCTAGCAGGACTGAGTCAACCCAGATATCAGGATAACGGAACCCGAAACGAGAACATTTTAGATTTTTGAACCAAACACACATCTGGCAAATCGGACTGGATCCAACTGATGTGGCGCAGATATGACAGACTTAGTTCTCGAAATCCTACTGGACTGACTTAATCCGAATATCACGACAAAAGAATCCGAAACGGGGCCGTTTCAGGATGTTCAACCAAATACACATGTACCAACCCGGACTGGACGCAGATGTGACACAACAAGAGAAGCCGAAATCGTGATGATATTCGGAACCAAACAAGGCTGACTTGGTCCATTGAGGAGTTACGGAACCAGAACGGAAGCCATTATCCCATTGCCAACTAAAACACCAAACCAACCTAATCCGGATCGAGTTAAGGCGATCGTGGCACAAAAAGACAACTTTTAATCCCTACCCATCCCCGAACCAAGCAGGGGCTAGAGGACCAGAACGGTAGAACGGGATTATCTAAAAAAAAAAAGAACGATAGAACGGCTGCTTCACAAAAAAACAAAAGAGAACTTAAGCGAATGAACGAGAGAAAAGTTAGCTCAAAATCCCCACAATGGGGGGAAGGCAGAGATAAGGCCCCAGCTCTCAGTGAATCGGTGTGGCGTTCCACAGATCACACACGGACGCGGCAACGGTGAAGTGCAATGAACTCCTCTTCGATTTCATTCTCTCCTGCATCGACTTCGACCTTGAGGTACTTCTTCTCGAGTTACCGCCTTTACCGATTATGTATTTTGCTCTATGTAGTTTGCGTCGTGAGCGTTGGAGAACTTCGTCGTACAAACCTGCATGATGTACTTAGAGCTCTTTTGCGTTCATAGCAACTTCCGCGCCTTCCTTGCCACGAGTCCGTCTTCCCGTTTCTTTCGGCAAGGGGACGTGTTTCCCTAATTTTTGCTATCCGCCCTGGCTATATGACTGCTACAGAAGCTAGGGCATTACTCCAGTTAGGACCGTCTATTTATTGTGTCTAGGATACCACTTCGTTAAATGACTAATTACTGGCGAAGTGAGAACTCTCCCTCTTTTTTCTGGATGGAAGACGCATGATTCCCTTCCTTTACACTTTATCTATTCATATGTGAAGCTATTGATTAAGTACTGAATGATTATTTTTTTTATTCGTACATGGGACTGAGTTATTTTCTTCATCTTTGATATATTACTGGAGTTTGCGAAGCAAACAGACGTTTGGCACCTCTCTACCTAGAAGCAAATGCCGGGGAATACAGATCCAAGCAACTGCAGATGTAAGTTGCTTACCACATATATGAACCTAGCATTTGGTCCTTGAATCTGATTGCTGTGTGACACTGATGAATCAGTTTAATCCACTCGAAGTATACTAGGCACATACTTTTAGTCTTGTAGATTATATGTTGCAGTTAGCCAATTTTCTGTTGGTGTCCTGATTTCTCCTGTGAAAGCAAGGTTTTATGGCTAGAATTTCACCTTGTAAATTATATTAGATTGTATTAATGAAAATTTTCATTATTTTCACCTTAAACAACGTCGAGAAAGGACGTTGGACAGTCCCTTCCTAGGTTATTTTATACGCTTAGGCAACTAGCCTTACCACAAGATGATAGTTGAAACAGGACAAATATTTTTATATTTTTGTCGCAGCATTTGGGGCTTTCAATAAATGCATGCTTATGTTTAGCGTTGATGAAATCTATCTTTAATTATTCAGAATTACGCCCAAGTTAAGGTTCAGTATAACCAATATCATGTCTCTCTGTCTTGCATGCATGAAGACACTAGTCATTGTTCAACCAAAACATATAACTTTTCTTATTCAATTTTTTCTGGTATCAGATATAGCATCAAAATCCTGTTCCTGCCGTGACCATGTCAAGATTTCACTGTTTTTGTTTGTTTGTTTTGCAGTTGCAGGTATCAAGAGGGAAAAGACCGCCCAAAAATGACGTAGTAATGGTTGATCCTTTGGAAGCCAAACGATTGGCTGCCCTACAGATGCAGGAAATTCAGGCTAGAAATAAACTCAAGGTATACAGTTTTCCCCAAGCTGTATTATGAAGGGCTGGATTCCTGTGTTAATTTTGATATGGAAGTACTGTCCTTGCATTCTACCATTAATTGTTCTCACTCAAACTGTATTCCATGATGTGTTAATATCTCTGATTCATATTTGTTCAATAAATATAAGAACTTGTTATGTTGCCCATCATATATCTAATTATATTGGTTTTGGAGAGTAAGAACAGTGAAAGCAATATGCTCATTGGCACCTATTATTTGTTTGTGGAAAAACTAGGGTAAGGCTTCTAGATGTTAAGCTCCACACTAATTATTTCCTTCAAGTGGTTTAGGTGCTTGTTAATTGCTTGGCTTACCTGCCTTTAGTACGGTTTTCTGAATTGGTGACGTAACATATGACAAATGAAAATTTGATTACCATTTAGTCATGGTTGTATAGGCGGCCAGGTGGCCAGGCGTTCTAGGGAGACGCCCAGACAGCCTAGGCGCCCGGGCGGAGGCCCAGCCGTCTCCATGCGTTTTTATATATTTTTTATTTTATCAGATATATGTAAAATTTCTGAAATATACAATCCTTAGTTCCTTACACATATAAATATACATGATAAATATGCAATCAATGTGCTAGCATCGTATGAAGAAAGCAACAAAATAATTAGATATGGATTGAATTGTGGAAGTTTTACCTAAAAAAAATTCATATAGAAATTAAAAAGCTAAACATGTACTATGTTTGTAGCCAAAACATGTATAATACTATTATGTAGAATTTAGGCTAAATCAAAACTAACAACACCTAAACTAGAACTGATTGGCCCTACTTCGAACTCATTTGATCCAAATTTGACCTATTTTACCCTAATTTTTGCCTAAACCAGACCTAATTTTGTATACCATGACCTAATCAATCCCATTTCCATAATTTTTTTGTATATTCACCTAAATGAGATAAAATTTGGCCAAATAAGACATAGTGATCCAATTTAGAACAATTTCCCCCAAATCATACTTGCTTCCCCTAAATTAGACCTAATGTGCCCAATTTTGACATGATTTGGCCTAAATAAAACCTATGTTCGTATATTATGATCCAATCAGACTTAATTTTCCCAAATGTTCCCTATATTGATCTAAACAATATCTAATTTGGCCAAATTAGACCTAATTTCACCATATCAGACCATTTCCCCAAAATCCGACTTGTTTTCCCCAAATCAGACCTGATCTGCTCAAATTCGACATAATTTGGCCTAAAATCAAACCTAATTTGCATAACATGACCAAATCAAACCTAACTAACCCTAAATTCCCCTATGTTGATCTAAACAAGGCCTTACATGACCAAACCAGACCTGGTTCCCCCAAATTAGACCTAATTCCCCCGAATCAGGTCTGTTACCTCCCAAATCAGACCTAATTTACCCTAAATTGACCCCGTTTGGAATAAATCAGACCCAATTTAGCCATAAAATGACTCAATTTGATCAAATTCAGATCTAATTTATGCTAAATTAGCCTTGAATTGGCTTAGTTTGGGCCTCAAAAGGCCTTAGGGAACAACTTAGGTCAAATAGGGGGCTGGGCGCCCAGTTTGAGGCAGGCTGACTTAAGCCAGGCGCCGCCCAGGCGGGCGCCTGTACAACACAACCTTTAGTAGGTAGTTAAGCTTAACATGCTCATTGCAAACTGTACCTTTGATTTCTAATTTATATAAATCGAGATTACCTTCTTCATAGAAATTCAAGACCAGGACACATTTCATAGGATAATGGAGGGGTATTCCTCTTATTCTGCTAGTATAGTGCAAATACATATTGCCTTCATTTGCTGGAATCCTTATTGGCTTCACCATTGCCATTCTTTGGTTGGCACATGAATCATATTCGGCCTAATTGTGGAGAAGTACATGGGAAATAAGTTTTGTAATAGACTGAATTGTTAATAGGGTTATAGCCCAAGCCTTTCATACATAACTCATGCAAATCGTTATTAACTAAACTCACTCTCTAACACTTGACCTCCCAATGGGCTATAGGGGAATCCCATGTCGAACTTGGGCCTAGATGAAGTAAATCACTAATTAAATTTGGCCATATAAAAGTGGTTAGTTCACTTCCCAAGGGGCTTTAGAAAATCCCATGTCCAACTTAAACTAGAAGAATGAAATCACTACTAAAACCATGCCTTATAAAAGTGGTTGTACCTCAAGAGTCACAGACCACTTAGAGCCTCAAATAAATAACTCATGATGCAAGCAATAGATGATCCTTTCAAACCAGTTGAAAGCGCTACAACATAAAATAGTAGAAAACACTATCTTATTTGCTGACATTGCTCTAGTTGAGAGTGTTAATCCATAGGCAGGCAAAATCAAGAGTGCTAATATACAAGAAAATCAATGTGCATAACTGACATAAACACAAGTAAAGAGATATGTTATATTTACTAATTACCTGTGCTCTTTGTGTTACTTATGTTATTTATCTCATGTTGCCTAGCTGTGTTATTGTTTTATTCTCTTGTCCTATAAAAGAGAAGGCATTGTACTCCTTTTTACTCACTTAGTAGGAAAGACTCTATTCTCTATATGGTATCAGACGACTACGATCCTCCCTAAACCCCTCCACCCTAATGCTTCCCCTCCCACCCTAACCCCAACCCCCTCGCACCTTAGCCGCCGCCACCTCCCCCCTCCCAACTCTACTGCCCACCGACACCTGCCCCTCCTTCCCTTCCCTTCCCGCCGCCCTTCCTCTCCCCTCCACCGTGCCTCCACCATCTTGCCCTCTCACCGCCTCCACCCCTTCCCCAACAACCCACCGCCACCCCTTCCCCCTACCCACGTTGCCGCCGCCACCCACCTTCAACTGCCGCCTCCTCTCTCCACCACAACATCCCACCACCCCATCTCCCCCCCACCCCTCACCTCCACTTTCCCATCTTCCCTCCACCATCTTTGACCCTTACCTCTATCATTTCGTTAATCCCTTCCATCTCCTTACTCCTACATCTTTCGGTGTCTTTTCCGGTATATCACGTTAACGGTCTAAACGGGCTACGCCTCTCTCTTGCCTACGCCTCATGGTGGAGTAGATCTCTCCCTATGATGGCGTAGGTCAATCTACAATCTATACCACCCATTGTTTGTGGGTCTCTGACATCTGATGCGTCAGATCTACTGCTGTCCTATTTTGCCCCGTTGCGGGTTTTATTAGATCTACTGATTTCGGCTGATGCCTGCCTGTGCACACGGGCATTTTGGCTCTCTCATGCCTTTTGATTTCTTCTGTCTTGTGATATCTGCTGCTGCTTTCTGCTCCGCGGCTCCGCCTATTGATATGTCCATTTTGACATCTATTGAGCCTCCCCGTTCTCTGTGTGTCAACACGGTGAAACTTGATGGCTCCAAATTATCACCTCTGGTCGACATCTTTCATTCTGTATGTGAAAGCGCAAGGTTGCTACTCACATATCACAACCAATCGTCAACCTACCCTGATGCCTCAGCAGATGAAAAAACCAAGCAAACTTATGCACAATGGAGTAAAGATGACTCAGGTGTTATGTCTTGGAATGTTAATAGCACCGAGCCGCGAATTAGTCAGTCCCTACTCTGCCTCCATGATGCCAAGGCCATGTGGGATCAACTTTCCCATGTCTACTCCCATAAGCAAAATCCCAAGAATGTGTTTGAGATTTTCAAGAACCTGGCGAAGAAGGAATTCCTGACTGATACGCCAGTTAAAGATTACTATAATCAGTGCTTTGCCCTCTGGAATGAATATGTAATCTACCACCCTTTGTCTGATGATACCAAATAGGGGTGTCAAAAAATTGGTTTTGGGTCGGTTTCGGGTCGGACAACAACCGGGTTGATACATAGTAGCTCAACTCGGAGCCGACCTGGAACCAAGTTTTTTACAAGGTGGCATGTCCGGAGCCGGACCCAGTTTCATAATGTGAAACCTGTAACCGAATTTGGTCATATAATTTTTTTAATTACACATGATATGTAGTTGTGTATGTGATAAGAACTTTGTTTTTTTTTCCTTCTAAATTTGTCAACCCGGATTCAATCTGGGTTGAATAAATCACTATCCAAAACTAACCCAGTTTGAATTTAGACATCAATATACAAACTCGAAACCGACCGGGATTGACAAAATCCAAAACCAAAATCGATTTTTTCCAAGTCGGACGAAATTGGGTTCATGGGTTTGGACAAAATTTGACACCCCTAATACCAAAGAAGTTCAGAGACAACACAATGAGCTCTAATTTGTCCAGTTTCTTGCCGGGCTCCCTTCCTCGTTTTCTGGAGTTGTTGACCACATCGTCTCTAGTGATCCTCTGCCTACACTTAGAGATGTGCTTGAATGTGTTCAACATTTACCATCAGTGACTTCTGTTCCTACTATTGAACACCTGCTTTTGCTGTCCGTTCTGTTGACATTATTCACGACCGTGGTCGTGGTCGTGGACGTGGTGGACGTCACCCTCCTACCTCGGGTCGTACTTCTTCAACAACACAAGGTCGTGGACAACCCATTGGCTCTCGCTTCTGCAATTTTTGTGGCCGTGACAACCATAATGAAGACCGGTATTGGATCAAACATGGAAAACATGCTTGGGCTAATCAAGTCACCTGTGATACAAGTGAGGATTCTGTTGCTACTGCCCCCCCGGCTCAACCTTTTCTTGCCTGGCTCTGGTTTGAGTTCGAGAAGCTCTTCCAAGAGCGCATGTCCCACCTACCCTTTACTTCAGAGGCCGGCTCGTCTGCCTTGCTGCTCCATCTACTGGTAAAAATAAATGGTGTATTGACTCTGGGCTTCCGTCCATATGGTCGACAACTCTAATTTATTTTCTTCTCTAACAAGATCCACCTGTCTCCCTCCAATGACGGTAGCTGATAGCTTTCAAAAGGCTGTCCGTGGCATTGGGACAATTCCTTTATTTCGAAATATGCATATGAAATCAGTCTTTTATATTATGAGATTTCTTGTTAATCTTCTTTCTGTTAGTAAAACTCGTACGAGTTGTGTTTTTTAGGATCTCCGCACGAAGACGAGGATTGGTTCACGCCATGAGGGACCAGATGGGCTCTACTACCTAGATGGACCGACATCAGTAACTACTATGCTTTTGACTTCTGAGGCTGGGATTCAGTGGCACTACCGTCTTCGACACCCGTCTGCTTCTAAGTTGAAACATTTATTTCCTGCTTTAGCTGATAAGAGTTTTTCTTGCGAATCTTGTCAGTATGGCAAACAAACTCAATCTGTGTTTCATGCAAAGAAAGAAATTGGTTCTAAATGCATTTTTTATATTGTTCATGCGGACATATGTGGTCCTTGTTCTGTTGCAAGTCATTCTGGTGTTAAATATTTAATGACATTTATTGACGACTTTTCTCGAGCTACATGGCTATTTTTAGTTAAAGATTGCAGCACTGTTATGGACACCATCACCACCTTCTTTTCTGAGATTCAAACTCAATTCAATAAACTCATTATAATCTTTCGCACTGACAATGCCCTTGAATTCATGCAAAACTTCGTCACCTTTTTGTTCATCTCGTTGAACGCTCCATCAAACTTCATTCACCTATACCCCACAACAAAGTGGAGTGGTTGAACGAAAAAATTGACATCTTCTAGAGGTTGCTCACACCATTCTTCTTCATTATCATGTTCCTCAGCGTTTTTGGACTGATGCTATTTCAACGGCTTGCTATCTTGTTATCAATCACATGCCGTCATCTGTTTTGCAAAATCAAATTCCGTACAACATTCTCTTTCTTGATGCACAACTTTGTTTTGTTCCGTCGCGCATCTTTGGATGTACTTGCTTTGTTTAAAACCTTTGTCTAGGGATGACAAAACTTGACCCTCGCTCCACAAAATGTATTTTTTTGGGATATTCCTGAACACAAAAAGGAAATCGGTGTTATGATCCTATCATGCGTCAATGGCGTGTTAGTGCAGATGTAGTATTCTTTGAACTTTTGTCGCCATACTATTCTGATAAAGGGGCTTCCTTATCATGTAATATTTTGGCACCTACTCCATTACCTGACATTGTGGATATTGATCCACCCTCTGAGCTGGCAACTGAAGAACGCCTATTACAAGTTTACAAGAGAAGTCCCAAGCAGACGATCCCCTCCATGGCCCCTCAACAACCAACTCCTTCGGCGGAAGATCACAGCACAACCCAGGTACACTCTGACTTGCACCTTCCAATTAGCCTTCAGAAAGGTGTCTGCTCCTGTACTCAACATCCGATTAGTCATTTCTGTTCCTCTACTAATCTGGGTACTGCTTTGCTTGCTTTATTGCTGCTATTTCTGCTATATCTAGTCCAAAAAATGCTACAGAGGCACTTCAAATCCCTGTCTGGTGCTAAGCGAGGAAGCTGAATTGCAGGCACTCTCTGATCGCAAGAGGCAAGACATAGGAGCTTGTGGATCGCCCTTTTGTCTGTCCCACATTTGGATGTCTATGTGTCTTCACTATCAAATATCAACCTGATAGCACGATTGAGCGTTGAAAGCACGTCTGGTGGCAAAAGGATGTACTCAAACTTACGGTGTAGACTATATTGAGACCTTTTCTCCATCATCTCGTCTCAATTTTGTTTGTGTCCTCATCTCTGTTACTGTCTACAAAGATTGGCGACTTACATGTCAAGAACGCCTTTCTTTATGGCGACTTACTGTCCTCATCTCTGTTATTGTCTATGGATCCTCTTTTTTATTTCAGCTAGATGTCAAGAACGTCATTCTTTATGGCGACTTACATGAAGAAGTTTACCTGGAGCAACCGCCTGCCTTTGTTGCTCAGGGGTAGTATTCTTCGTGTGTTTGCAGATTGCGGAAAGCAATTTATGGCCTAAAACAAAGCTCTCGTGCTTGGTTTGACAAACTTAGTCAGATTTTCATAAAAAATTGTCTCTCGGCATTCTCATTCAGATCACTCAGTATTTATCAGGAAAACTTTGACTGGTCCGGTCGTTCTTATTGTCTATGTAGCTGACATAATATTATCTGGTAGTGACACCTCTGGCATTCAAGCTACAAAAAATATCTAGAACGCCATTTTGTCACCAAGGATCTTGGTAAACTGAGATATTTCTTAGGCATTTTAGTATTCAGATCATCTGCAGGAATATGTCTCTCCCAACACAAATATGTTCTAGATCTCTTGTAGGAAACGGGTATGCTTGGATGCTAGCCAGCCAACACTCCTCTCGACCCACACACTGATTGGGACTGCGTCTTCCCCACCTTATGCTGATACCACCAATTCAGACGATTGGTTGGTAAGCTCATTTATCTTACTATCACGAGAGACAATCTTACCGCTGCTGTCGAGTTTGTAAGTAGGCACCTTGATAAACCCCGACAGTGTCTTTGGGATGTTGTCTGTCACATTCTGAGATATCTCAAAAGCTCTCCAGGGAAAGGTCTATTATACAAGAAACATGGCCACTGCAATCTTTTTGGTTTTTCAAACTCTGATTATGTTGGGAGTAGATGTGATCGAAAATCTACATCCGGATACTACACCTTTGTGGGGGGCAACCTAGTTACATGGCGTAGCAAAAAGCAGATAGTGGTAGCCAGATCAAGTGCAGGGGCAAAATATCGTGCTATGGCTCACACTGCATGTGAACTTCTGTGGGTTCAAAGCCTTCTCAAAGAATTTGATATCTCTGATTCTAGTCCGATTCTGATGTTCCGTGACAACAAAGCTTCTATTTTTATTGCGAGCAACCCAACCTTTCATGAGCGTACAAAGCATATCGAGGTAGACTGTCACTTTGTTCGGGAATCTGTTCTTTTGGCCGCATATGTACTCCACATCTCAGTACTAAAAAGCAAGTGGCAGGCATCTTCACCAAGATTCTACCTAAAGCTCGATTCAAGACTTTAGTGGACAAGCTGGGCATGTTCGACATCTATGCTCTGGCTTGGGGGGGGGGTAAAGGGATATGTTATATTTACTAATTACTTGTGCTCTTTGTGTTACTTGTTACTTGTTTTATTTATCCCATATTGCCTAGCTGTGTTATTGTTTTATTCTCTTGTGACTCTTGTTCTATAAAAGAGAAGACATTGTACTCCTTTTTACTCACTTAATAGAAAAGACTCTATTCTCTATAAAAAGTAGGGAAACTGGCATTACTAGGTGATGCACATCAACATGTGCTGTTAATTAGTGTGGTAAAAGCGATTCAAGGAAAAAAAGAGTTTAACTTGGTAATGAGTTGTAAGTAAATTAGTGCAATATATAATTCTATCCAGATTTGAACTTCTCATCTCTAGCTCATCCCATCCCCCAACTGCCCTCTTCTATGTTTCTCTCCCTTAAACTGGAATCTGATCTTTGAGAGTAGTTGGTGGTGAGCAAAACACACTCCCTCCTAACTAGCACAAAGAAGGGTGAGGTACGATGGAGTGAAGGTAAGATGGTGGATGTGGTTTAGAAATGAAACAAGATTGAATACAAATAACATTTTTCTCTTAACAAGGGGTTTCCATCCATTCCTTCTCCATGGGCAACTTATAAATATGCCCACTAAGATTTGGTCCCACAATCTTCTTTGCACCAAAAAGGAAGCTGAACTTGCTTGGAAAACAGAATTCTCAGCATCATTCATACTTTGGGTGGGAAAATAATACTGCTAGTTAGTAAAAGGAGTGCAAAGAGTTAAGGGAAAGCATTGGTGATTTGACAAAACATGGGCCAAACAGGAATCTCTAAAATCGTAGATGGTATGACAGAAAAGCATGTTGTAATCAAGGCTTTGGGGGATCTTATAAATTGCAAGAGATAAATGTCACTACTTTGTTCTTAAACCAAAATCAATGTATTAAAAAGTGCAAAGCGGAAAATGAGCAATCGGACTTTGTAACTGCATAACAGATAAGCGTGCATCTTCTGCAAATGGTGACTAGTACAGTTTTGTGCACTATTTTTTGTGATTGTATAAATTTAAGTTCATTCCTATGCTCTTTTAAGTGTTTGATAATCTGACATAAACTATATAGACCACTGTATTGAAAAATGTTCTGAGCGGCCAATCAGTCAAGAGCTCCAGCCGCTTAATATTGCTGCTGAGCGCCCGCTGAGCATATTTACAAAAAACGGCCGCTTAACCTGTTTTTTGCCCTTATTTCCCCCTTTTTGCCCGCTTTTTTCCCTTTTTTTAAATAATGTTGTAAACACCTAACATGAAGTAAATTATTTGTCCAAGTATTATTGACTATAATATATTAAACTTATATACATTAGATGTTCTATAATAAGCCTTAGTTCTAATTTATAATGCATAATTTGTATGTAAGTCGTGATAATAGGTACTGCTGTAATGTATACAAGTAAATTACATGTAACTATTATCTAATTTAGAATGTATTTGGTTAAATATATTGCTGTAATCTATGACTACTGATGATATGCAAATATAAAAATAAGCTAGTAAGGTATCCATGATAAGTATATTGTTTACTGTTTAGCTATATCAACATGTGATGTAAATTTTTATATTGACAAGTATATTGTTTACCGACCAAATCTTGTGATGCAGATTTTTGATTTATCATGCATGTAGGGTATTTTCTCCATGACAAGTCTATTGTTTACTATATTATAGCTACAATCATTGTTTTATAGCTGTGTTATAAACTATTTGGGTGTTTATTTTGTTGAGTAGAGTGGGGTTGTTTACTATATTATAGCTACAATCATTGTTTTTAATCAAGTTAATGTATTTGATTGACACACCCTTTTTTCACAAAATCATCCACAACACTCTCCTAGATACTCGATCATAAGCCTATGAAGATCTCTTTTATGCTCTCTACACTTCTCCATAAGCCTCCTTATCAGAAATGTGACATCTGTTGTTGATCTTTCTGGCATGAATCCAAACTGGTTGTCTGATATCTGCATTATAGATCTAGCCTTTGTTGCATCTTCTTGGTCTTCATAATCTTGTTAAAGAAATTTGTTAACCAAATAGCTCTTTCACCCCCATACTCTTCCATGCATCAATGGGAATTCCGTCCGATTTGCATGCCTTTCTCATTTTCATCTTTTTAAAGAATTCTTGACCTCAAAGAGTGAAACTCGTTGTGTGTAAATGATATGTCTTGTATGCATATCACATAAGTCTCTTACGTTATTTATAGTGTATTGAAAAGCTTATGAAAGTGGTTTCTGCATTGGTTCTCGATATCATCATCCTTCTCTAGCATTCTACCGTCTTCGTTTTTGCTACATTTTACTTGACTCAAGTCTCTTCTTTTCCTTTCTCTTATACAAACCATTTTATATATATAACATTTTCCCCTTCTCTTGACCAACTTCTTATAAATCTCTTCAAAATATCTAGATCTTGTCTCTTGAACAACCTTTTTAGCTTCTTTTTTTGCTTGATTGTATCTTTAAAAAGTTGCATCATCTCGATATTTGGGCAAGCAATTATAAATCTCCATTTTGAGTTTAATAGCCTTATGTACTTTATCATTCTACCATCAAGTCTCTGTGGAGGCCCACACCCTTTAGTCTCCCCCCAAACCACTCTGTTGAAGGATGATGTTGACATGTTGTCAAGATCGCTAGAATGGGTGATAAAATCATAGCTATCAAGGTTGTTCTTGGGGGAAAGATTTAACATTATAAGTGCTTATGCCCCCCAAGTTGGCCTTAGCGAGGAGGTTAAGAAGGATTTTTGGGATGACATGGATGAATTGATGCACGGAGTACTGACAGAGGAGAAGATCATTATTGGGAGTGATTTGAATGGCTATGTGGGGAGTAGCAATGCTGGTTATGAGAGAGTTCGTGGTGGTTTTGAATATGGTAGTAGAAACAGAGGAGAGAGGATATTAGATTTTACAGTTGCATATGATATAATTTTGGCAAACACCCATTTCAAGAAAAGAGAATCTTATAAGATTACTTTCAAGAGTGGGCACAATTGTAGCCAAATTGATTATGTGAAATGTGGTGCCGCAATGCAACGTGCAATGCAGCGTTGAGAGAGGCCATAGGCCTTCTCCCTTTTTATTAATAAGAGAAACTGGATAATTTACATAGAGGTTTAGCAGGATATAGAAATTACAAAATAGAATAAATATGAAATATATTAACACTCCTCCTCAAGCTGGAGTGTACACATCGTGTAGACCCAGCTTGTTGCAAAAACTCTGGAAAGCTGTTGGATTCAATGGCTTCGTAAGAACATCTGCAAGTTGATCTTCAGACTTGACATGTGGAGTCACAACAGTTCCATTCTTGATCTGGTCTCTGATAAAGTGGCAGTCAACTTCAATGTGCTTAGTACGTTCATGGAAGACTGGATTCTTAGTAATGTATATGGCCGCTTGATTGTCACATCTGAGTTCTATAGGAGACAAAACAAGAATCTTTAATTTAGAAAGTACAGATTGAACCCACTGCAACTCACAACATGCATGTGCCATTGCTCTATACTCGGCTTCCGTGCTAGATCTTGCCACAACATTTTGCTTTTTGCTTTTCTAGGTAATAAGATGATTCCCTAGAAATGTGTAATATCCAGACGTAGACCTCCTATCATTCAGATTACCAGCCCAATCTGCATTTGCATAACCAGTAAGAGACAGTGTGGATACATGAGTCTTCGGCCTATAATAGGTGATTATCTTACCAGGTGCACCTTTCAGATATCTCAGAATACGACAGACAAATATCCAATGAGACTGTTTTGGAGAGCTCATATGTTGACTCACCACTCCTACAACAAAAGAAATGTCAGGACGTGCGACAGCCAAATATATCAATTTTCCCACAATTTTCCTGTAATATTCTGGATCTGGATAATCATTATCATCAGTCATCTCCTTCACATGATAGTCCATAGGAGTAGACACAGGCTTGGACTCACTCATACCGGTTTTCTGTAGTAAATCCAGCACATATTTTCTCTGAGACAAATTGGTACCTGCATGAGATCTAAGTACTTCAATGCCCAGAAAATATCTCAGTTTTCCCAGATCCTTTGTGTGAAAGTGCCCCTGCAAGCCCGCTTTCACACGAGATATGCCTGTGGAATCACTACCAGTGATAACAATATCATCAACATACACAACAATAATAATAGATCCACCAGAAGAAGTAGAATAAAATAAAGAGTGATCAATAACAAAACGAAAAAAACCCATCTTTAGCACAACATCACTGAACTTGTCAAACCAAGCTCTAGGAGATTGTTTCAATCCATAGATGGCTTTCTTCAACCTATACACCTTCTGAAACTCCCCCTGAGCAACAAAACCAGGTGGTTGCTCCATGTATACCTCCTCTTGTAGATCACCATGAAGGAAGGCATTCTTTACATCGAGCTGAAATAGAGGCCAGTCAAATGTAGTAGCCAGAGAAATAAGGATACACAGAATTCAGACGAGCCACTGGTGAGAAGGTCTTAAAGAAATCAACCCCATATGTCTGAGTGTACCCCTTTGCAACCAATCTAGCTTTCAATCTCTCTACAGAACCATCTGGATTATGTTTTACTGTAAATACCCATCTGCATCCCACAACATTTTTATTTGGAGGTAAGTCAACAAGTTCCCAGGTGTTGTTCTGTAAGTCTGTAACAGAGCAGACATCTCAACATGCATAGCCTGTTTCCAACCAATATCCTTCATAGCATCAAGATGATTTCTTGGAATGACCACAGAATCAATCCCAAGAGCAAAAGAGCGAGCCTGTTGAGATAACTTGGACAAACAACATACATTTGTAATAGGATGCCGAATAGTACATGAACGTGTACCTTTGCGAACAACAATGGGAACATCAAGGTCAGATGGTTCTTCAGGAATCCCTTGAGTAGAGGAAGATGGGGAGGGTTCAGAGACTGGAGTCGCTACCTCCTCTGGATCTTGTCTGCCTCGTCTGCTATAAACATGTGAATATTGTTGAATTTGTGGACCATCTGCTAGCTGCTCTTCCTGAATGATAGTATAGTCAGGAATGATAGGTGGCACTCTCTCACTCTGATGTGGCGGTGGCACTCTCTCACTAGCATCTGATGGTGGCACTCTCTCACACAATTGCTCCCCCTTACTGGGAACACTAGAGAAATATGTAGTGGATTCATGAAAAGTCACATCTCTAAACACAAACATACGACGAAGACTTGGACAATAACACTTGTACCCTTTGCTAGTATTGGAGTACCCAAGAAAGAGAGTCCTAATTGATCTAGGAGATAACTTATCATCCTTAGGATCAAAATTGTGGAAAAAAGAAGTACAACCAAACACTCTAAGAGGAACAAGGAAGGGTTGATCCTTGGGACGTAAGATAGAGAAAGGAGTACGTCCTTGAAGCACAGAAGAATGTTGCTTGTTGATAAGAAAACATGCAGTAAGGAGAGTGTCAGACCAGAACCGCTTAGGAACATTAGATTGAAACATGATTGTCCTGGTAATATTAAGAAGATGACGATTTTCCTCTCTGCTATCCCATTCTGCTGAGGGGTGTGAGGACAGGATGTACGATGTATCATCCCAACAGAACTACAAAAATCAGCCATGACATTTTGAACATACTCCAAAGCATTATCAGATTGAAGAACTTTAATATTGCAATCAAATTGAGCTTTTATTTCTTGATGAAAATGTTTGACAATATATATCACAAACTCTCAACTTTTCAACAAATAAATCCAAGTCTTACGCGAAAAGTCATCCACAAAGGAGATAAAATAACAAAAATCATTATAACTATGGTCTTTCACAGGACCCCAAACATCACTATGGACCAACAAAAAAGGACATGACGCCCGTTTATCGGCACGGCCGGGATAAGACATTCTATGATGTTTCCCCAGTTGACAAGACTGACACTCTAAAGACGATACTTGAGACAATTTTGGTTCAACTTTCTCAGGCTCTCCAATTAAGGATGTCCATATCTGTAGTGCCTAAGTAAGGGAAAGCCACTCAACAAGACAGCTGGAGCAGGAGCAGAAACTTAGCGAGTCAAACTGTCACCGTGGAAAAGGTAGAGATCACCTTTCCTAGGCTCCCCCACCAATCGTCCTCATACTCTTGAGATCCTGTAACACAAAACAAGAAGGACCAAAGGTTACCGTACATTTCACAGTATCAATCAACTTAGCAACAAACAGAAGATTAAAAGGAAAAGCAGGCACACAATGTACAGATTTAAGATCAATTCTAGGAGTCAGAGAAACAGATGTACTGGCTAACACTCTCCTCACTGAACCATCTGCTATTGTTACAGATTTGTGAGGGATATGTGAGTCAATGGAGTGAAGAAGTCTCCTCATACCAGCCATATGTTGTGACGCTCCAGAGTCAATGACCCATGATGAAGTAGAACCAGAAGCCAATAAAGAGGTAGCTTGATTACCAGTGGTGGACACTAAGTTGGCTGAAGGTGTTGATCCCAAGCTCAGATGTTGAGTAGTGAGGATAAATCTATCATATTCCTCCTTGGTGAGTGTGATGCCAGAAGGACCAGAACTCGAAGCAGGAGTCTCAGTAGACTCAGTAGTGGTAGCATAGTTTGCTGCTCCAACAGGTGGTGCAGCAGGTCGACCATGCTTCTTCCAACATTTCTCAACTGTGTGTCCAGGTTTGTCACAGAAAGTGCACTTAGGGCGAGTTCCACGTCCTCGACCCATATTTGTCCATCCTCTCACAGCAGCAGCTACAGAAACATGAGAATCTCCCTGAGATGAGACTACGGTAGGATCAACAGGTTCAAAATTTGCCTGTAAAATCCTTGAATAGGCCTCTTCCAAGACGGGAAGTTTATCAGAAGCTAAGATAACACTGCAGGTTGAACTGCACGAAGAACTCAGACCAGACAAGAATTTTGCTGTAATCAAGTCATCTCTGTTTTCGACTTGCTCCTGGACTGTACTGGATGGTAGAAACTCAACTCTTGTGCAATACCTTGAATCACTCCAAAGTATTCTTCTAAAGGTCTGTCTCCCTGTCGTTCTGCAAACAGGCGATCATATATCATGAACTGACGAAGCACATTCTTCTCTTGAGAATAATGTTTCTTCACTGCATCCCAGATCTCTTTGGCGATAGTGTAGAACATGAATCTCGAGGCAATCCCAGGTTCCATGCTCCCCCACAACCAGGTCTTCACCAGACTATTATGACGCTTCCATTTAGCATAGCCTTTGTTAGTAAGTGTAGGACGATCAGAATCAACGTGTCTCGCCTTGTCGCGTGACTCCAATACAGTATGGACAACATTCATCCATAAAAGATAATTCTTCGCGTTCAGCTTGATGGAGGGGATAGGAGACATCTCACTATAGATGGTAGATGCCTTTGTATCCTCCATGATTTGACGAGAAGAAGAGTGACAGATTGATACACATCACAAGAAGATATGGGTGACGGGGAGATACACGTCACATCACAAGATCAGATGCGTATTTGACGCATCCACAACCCCCAACTGAAATTCCCTAATCACACATGGAGATGTGATTAGGAATTTCTTACGTACCGACGGACCCTTCGGTTTGGGATTTAGAAATTCGTTGGATCAATCGAAGGACCCGACGATCCAGAGATAGAAGAGAAGGGGGGACAACGGCTACGACGCCTGGCCCAGGAGACGGCCGCTTCGCCCGCTTTGGGCCGACGGCGCCGCGGCCTGGGAAGGCTGGCGACGTGTTCTGTTCACACAGGAATTACTGACACACTGTTCACGCCGGAGTTACTGTTCACAGTAGAAATCACTGTTCACAGCAGGAATCACTGTTCACCGCAGGAGTTACTGTTCACGCTGGCGGCCGGCCGACCGGTGGCGGCGCTGGGTTGTGACGGCTGGGTAGAGTTAGGTTAGGAACCTTGCTCTGGTACCATGTGAAATGTGGTGCCGCAATGCAACGTGCAATGCAGCGTTGAGAGAGGCTATAGACCTTCTCTCTTTTTATTAATAAGAGAAACTGGATAATTTACATAGAGGTCCAACATGATATAGAAATTACAAAATAGAATAAATATGAAATATATTAATAGATTACCTCCTTCGAGGTAGGTGGATTGTATAGTATGCAAGGATTGTAAAGTGATTCCTGACGAAGAACTCACGACCCAACATAGGTTGGTAATTTTGGATATTAACATGAAGATCAATAAAGGAAAGCATAACAAAAATCAAGATAGCAGGATCAAGTGGTGGAATCTAAAAGGAGAAAAGAAATTGACTTTTCATGATAAACTCATCAAGGAGGGAACTTGGAACTTGGAGTCTCAACATAGGTTGGTAATTTTGGATATTAACATGAA
The DNA here is from genome assembly GCA_963693085.1 of Alisma plantago-aquatica. Lineage (NCBI taxonomy): Eukaryota > Viridiplantae > Streptophyta > Magnoliopsida > Alismatales > Alismataceae > Alisma > Alisma plantago-aquatica. The sequence continues at coordinate 1,649,034,923 of OY856409.1, forward strand.
GATCAATAAAGGCAAGCATAACATAAATCAAGATAGCAGGATCAAGTGGTGGAATCTTAAAGGAGAAAAGAAATTGACTTATCATGATAAACTCATCAAGGAGGGAACTTGGAACTTGGAGTCTCATGTTAACACTATGTGGCATAACATGCGCTCCTGCATAACAAAGGTTGCCAAAGAGGTTTTGGGGAGTCTAAAGGGTGTGGGCCTACACAAAAAGAGACTTGGTGCTGGAATGATAGTACAAAAAGCTATTAAATTGAAACGGGAGATCTATAGGAGCTTGCTTAAATCTCGAGATGATGCAACGTTCCAAAGATACAAGCAAGCAAAGAAAGAAGCTAAAAAGGTTGTTTAGGAGCAAGGTCTAGATATTTTGATGATATTTATAAGAAGTCGGACACAAGAGAAGGGGAAAAAGATATATATAAAATGGCTCGTATAAGACAAAAGAAAGGAAGAGAGTTGAGTCAAGTAAAATGCATCAAGAATGAAGATGGTAGAGTGCTGGTTGGGCGATGATATCAAGATCCAATGAAGAAATTACATCCATAAGCTTTTCAATGGAGATACTCTAAATATTAGTAGAGATTCATCTGAGATAAATATAAGAGATATCATTTGCACAAGACGAGTTTCACTATTTGAGGCCAAGAAAGCTTTAAAAAAGATGAAAATGAGAAAGGCATGCAGACTAGACGATATTCCCGTTGATGTATGGAAGAGTATGGGGGTTGTACGAGTTATGTGGTTAACTAATTTCTTTAGCAAGATCATGAAGACCAAGAAGATGTCGAATGAGTGGAGAAATAGTACTATAATCCCCATCTACAAGAACAAAGGGGATGTTCAAAGCTACACAAACTACAAAAGTATCAAGTTGATGAGTCACACAATGAAGTTTTGTGAGAGGATTATTGAGCAGAGGCTAAGATCTATAACGCAAATGTTAAACAACCAATTTAGTGTCATGCCTGAAAGATCAACAACAAATGCTATTTCTCCTGATAAGGAGGGTTATCGAGAAGTATAGAGAAAGCAAAAGAGATCTTCATATGATTTTTGTTGATTTTGAGAAAGACTTATAATCGAGTACCCAAAGAAGTGTTCTGGATGGTTTTGAAGAAAAAAGGTGTGCTAATCCAATACATTGACTTGATTAAAGACATGTATGATATCTCTACAGCAAGTGTGAAGACTCCTGGAGGAGAGATACCAACTTTTCCTATCACATTTGGGGTACATCAAGGATTCACACTCAACCCATATCTATTCATTCTTGTTATTAATGAGTTGACAAAGAATGTGCATGATGATATTCCTTGGTGTGTGTTATTTGCTGATGATATTGGATTGATTGATGAAACTATAGATGGATTGAATGATAAAGTTGAACTTTGGAGAAAGACAATGGAATCAATTGGATTGATGATTAGTAGGAGCAAAATTGAGTATATGCATTGCAATTTTAGCCAATCTTGCAGTGTGAATGGTGGAGCCAAGTTGGACGGAGTAGATATATCAAAATGTGATAAATTTTGTTACTTGGGTTCTATTATTCAAATAGACGAGGATGTCCAAAATGATGCTTGTCACAGGATCACTACAAGATGGTCAAAATGGAGGAGTGCAACTGGAGTATTATGTGATCAGAAGATCCCTCTCAGATTAAAAAGTAAGTTTTATAGAACAACTATATGACCAACCATGCTCTATGGAAGTGAATGTTGGGCCGTGAAGAAACAAGGTCTCAACAAGTTGAATGTGGCTGAAATGCGTATGTCGAGATGGATGTGTAGGAAGACAAGAAAAGATCGCTTGAGAAATGACTATATCAGGAATAAAGTGGGGGTGGCAAGCATTAATGACAGGCTGTGTGAGGGCCGACTCATATGGTATGGACATGTGCAACGCAGACCAAGTAATGCACGCCTATATGAAGCGATGCTATTGAGTCAAACACAATTAACAAAAGAAAAGGAAGTCTAAATTGACATGGAAAGAGCTTATAATGAGAGATTTTGAATCTCTAAATCTCGACCAGAATATGACCTATGATAAGAGCTGAATGGAAACGAAGGATCCATGTAGCCGACCCCAATATAGTTAGGACTGAGGCTTAGATGATGACGATGATGAGCTCGTATTATGCCACACAGTGTTAACATCAAACTCTAAGTTCCAAGTGTCCCCCTTGACGAGTTTATCATAAAAAGTCAAATTTTCTCTCCTTTAAGATTCCAACACTTGATCTTACTATCTTGGGTTCTATTATGCTTGCCTTTGTAGATATTCATGTTAATTGCCAAAACCACCAAACTATGTTGGGTGATGAATTCTTCGTCACAGACTACTTTACAATCCACCTACCTTGTAAGGAAATAATCAATTTGGCTACACAATTGCGTGCATTCTTGAAAGTAATCTTATGAGAAACTATTTTCTTGAAATGAGTGTTTGTCAAAATCATATCATATGTAATTGTAAAATTTAATATCCTCTCTCCTTCAAATGTACTGACATATCCAAAACCATCACGGACTGTCTCATATCCAATATTTCTACTCCACACATGGCCATTTAAATCACTCCCAATAATGATCTTCTCCTATATCGGTATTCTAGCATCAATTCATCCATGTCATAGTTTTAAAAAGCGGTATGCGTTATGCGTGCGGAGAGGTCACCTTATAGAGTATATGCGGTATGCGGGAGTATATGCAGTTTTATTTTTTTTAATAATTAATTAGTATATATAAAGTAATCACACAATTGCATATTTAATTAGTCCATTACATATTTAGACCCTAAAATTTAAGATAGATTCAAATATAAAGTTTCAATAAAAAGTAAAGCACCATTTTAAATGCATTCTAGAATCATTTAAACATAAACTTCAATGAAGCACGCACAAAATGGTTTAACACAAGTAGATAGCAATCAATAGTAACCAAATCATACAAAAAATGCATGAATGTCCAAGAGGTCCAAAATAACAAAATTTAAGTAAGCATGTGTCTCATGTACACAACATACAACGAAATAGTACATCAAGAGAATGTTATCAATAAAAATATAATCTAGTTTGGGCCGAGATAACAAATGTCTATCTAAAAATCACTGACTAATCGACCTTATAAGCGGGTAAGTATATGCGGTCCGTGCGGCCTTTTTTTGAAACACTGATCCATGTTATCACAAAAATCCTTTTTAGCCTCCTCGCTAAGGCCAACCTGGGGGGGGGCATAACAGTTAATACGTTAAAAGTCTTTACCTCAGGAACAACCTTGATAGCTATGATTTCATTTGTCCATCTTTGTGATCTTAACAACATCAACCTTTAACATCTTATCAACAATAATGCCTACCTCATTTTTATGCCTGTCCATATATGTATACCAAATTTTGTATGTTCTCTCTCCAATCTCTCTACATTCTCCTATCCACTTGGTTTTCTCCAAGCAAGCTGTATTGAATTTTCTTCTAATCATGATATCCACTATCTCCAAAGACTTTCCTATCAAAGAGCTAACATCGTTAGATCCCACTCTAATGCTTTTTTGCTGCTTGCTTCTTTACTTGCCTCTGTAAAAAATGTTGTTCTTACACATTTTTCACTACATGCAGGCAATGTTGCACCAGGACTAGCTTCTTTACCAACACCCATCCAAGATGTGGAAGCCCTTGCATGTCCTTAAACACAACCATATGTTGTTATGTTGAAACCCCTTGAATATTTATCACTGCACTCACGTGCCGATGCAGCGCATCGCTGGGTAGGGACACTCCAGCAAAATTCTTATAAGGATCTATGCCATAAACGAGCGACTAGGAAGCACGGACACGGACACGGACACGGATACGGACACGGACACGGACACGGACACAGACACGGGACACGGCAATTTTTAAAAATGTAGGACACGGTCACGGGGCCGGACACGACAAATTGTTTTTTCCACATATATATGTATACATTATTGATGTATAAACGCATTCTATTATAGAAATTTAATTGTGGAGTTTGCATTTCATTTAGTTAAAAGACATACAATCATCCATCAAACACATTCATCCAAATAGGAAAAACCCATAAGATACAACAAGCATGGCCTAGTGATATTTATAAATTTATGTAAACGCATTCATGTCCATGCTTCCAATCAATTAAAGCAAATTGTCAATTTAAATCATAACAATGACTTTTGAACAGTAAATAAACAATAATTAGACCAATTCAACAATAAAGAAATCCAACTCAGAATGATGAATGATTAAATACAGTAAATACTACAGATTTGTATAACATAACTGAACCAACATCATCAATTATTGTTAACATTATAACAAAACAGAAGAAAAAGACTTATTAGAAAAATTGGGCATAGATTGATAGAGGGGCAGGATTACAGTAAGAAAACAACAAAAATTTGGAGTGAAATTGAGAAGGGGAGCAAATATCGGTGGGTTAGGGAACAAGGACGGGTTACTCTTTTTTCCTAACATAACTGGACTTGGATGTGGCTGGGTTGGGTCAGCCGTGTCCCAGCCATGTCCTAGCCGTGTCCAAGCCAAAAACTCTTCAAAAAAAAGTTGGACACTCCGGGGCCGTGTCCACCGCGTGTCCAGCCATGTCCACGGCGTGTCCGCGTCCGACACGCGGCAGACACAGCCACGACACCTCCCGGGAAGTGTCCGTGCTTCCTAGACGAGCGACAATTTTGTGACTGGTTGTCAACCTACCACCAACTTTCCTCCTTTATTCGGGCTTGGGACCGGCTACATCTGCGCACGATGCATGGAGGTCATTTGAAACATGTCGTTTTAGATCGGAAATTCATGCAATGTAGTTCGTCCACTACAATTGCAATATGATAATCATACCTTTTGAAAGCATATATAATTGCCAATTAATTATACATGATAGTGTAACACTTACACGTGTTGTAAGGACATAAATAGTCCTGAAATATATTCGTTTCTACTTAGTTTATTGCAAAATCTAAAGTATGTTAACTCAGTACATGTTCATATGATGTGTGCGTTGCGCACGCATGCACGTGAGTCCGCGTGTGCGTGCCTGTGCTTTTAATTGGCCAGGATAAATGCAAAAATATTTCACATGATCTTCGAACATAAATTCGATATATCTATCATCCAAGTCTTCGACTGAATGAAGGATAACAGCGTTCTTCATGCATAGATCCAATAGTTGATGCGATTCAAAGTGGTATATTAAATCAGCTAGAAGATATAATTAAAAGGTTACATACATATACCAATTGGAAAGTGAAAAGTACTTACCAAACATCCTTGCATTTTGAAATCATCCTGAGATAGATAATGTATGAAAAAGTGGCCAGAAGCTGCGCAGAAAGTGGGCACATAATATCAGTGACCTAGCCCAGCACTTGAGACTTGAATTAGGCACGTAGGGTCCTTGTGCATTATGTGGCCATTTTCTTAGTATGGTGGTAAAAAAAACCTGTTCCACTTGCCATAAAAAAATAATGGATGACACAGGTGATGTCAGAGGTCGGCTTTCCCATTTGGTCCTCTTTGGCCAACTTGCAAGCAACCTGTAGACTGAAGCAGCACCACTCTTATCATCTAATTTGCAGCCGCATAGCAATGGCCAATAATAACATTTTCTAGGAGTGGTGACCAATGCCTGAGCCACGTAAAGGCAAGGGAGAGTGCAGTGCCCTATCCCAGATCATATGAAATTCATCTAAACTCCTTTTACTGCCCTCCATGATAATTGGTTTCTCTCCTTTGAGCTGCTGTATTAAGGGTGACTGCTGTTCTCCTTTATTTTTCTCTGGCAGCCAACCTATTTGTAATTCTTTCAAGTTTTGAAGGGTTGCTTGATGAGCGACATGACGAACTTGAATAAAAACATGAAGATGGCCAAAGATGAGAGGAAAAATCCATGTGGCAACAGAAATTGACGAGGAAACAAAGCAAATGGAAGGATGGAAATTACCTGCATGCACCCAATAAGGTAGAGAAAGAGGTGGGCACCCTCCGGCAACAGGTTTTTCTGTTCTTTATTCTGGGATAAAGTATTGGTAGAATTCAGTCTGGTATTTGTGTGTACAATAAAAGAGTGAAAAAGCAAGTTTTCTAGTCACAAAACGAACCCTATGCATATGCTGAGAGTAGGAGATTAGGCCTAATAGGTTAAACCCAGGCCCATAATTTATTAAGCGAACTAATAAACCATCAACTGTGCCATCAGCTCTTTAAAATCATGAATACATGTGTGGACTACCGTGAAATTTCTACTTTGCTTCTGGAAATTATCCTGTTATATATATCCCATGTCTAAATAGCTGTTGCAATGGATTCAGAGACAAAAACAAATTGAAGCCATCAACGGAGCTTGGGCAATGATTGGTCTCACCGCTGGCTTGGTAATTGAAGGTCAGACTGGAAATAGCTTCATCGCTCAGGTGCTTATGGATTTAAGCCTTCTACTTCTATATCTACAAGCTGTCTCGATACGTCCATCGTTTGTTTCTCCACCCTATTCTGTCCATTGAAGTCTGCTTTTGACAAGATAACCTTCCTATGTTGTCCAATTGATGCAGGTGATTGGATACTTTGAAGCCATTGTCAGTTTCTTTACAAGATGAGGTGACCAGCTTGCACTTGGTGTTGATTGTGATAGCAAGGAATGTTAACTGGGCCAAGGAGCCCGAATCATCTAAAGGAATTTTGGGGATTTTTTGTACCAAAAACTGAATATACATAAATTATTTGCTAGCCAGCTAGGGCGTGATTCATGGAAAACTCATTTGATTTGTCGTCTTAAATGTATAAATACCAGTCAATTGTCGTGATTTTGAATCATATGCCTATTCTTATTCGATATCTTTCAAAAAGTGACAGTTTGCCGCTTCCGGTGGAACTTCTCATGCATGGGGTATAATAGCGATTTTCGACGGCAGTCTTGGTAAGAATCACAAAGAGTTGGGAGTGATGCAGTCTCCGCTTGTGGGTTTTGCTTATGAATCCCCAAGCCTTGTCATATATGATTAATTTAAGCGGTCTAAACATGTCCTCTTGAACATCTATTGCTTAAAAACCCATCATACTTTATAGTTATGACTTGCATCTCAAAATGTGCAACTTCTGCATGTCTATATCAAAAGGTAAAAAAGAAGGCTAAAGAAAGTGAAATATCATGATTAATCAAATATGCATCTTATTACATGATCTATCACGGTGTAGGTACATGGAATCAGGATAAAATTCCTCATTCATCAGGTAATAACGTTGTCCTAAAAAAAGGTAAGGCATTACCTATCGGTTATCCTTCTGGAGGGATAGTCCTTCAAATGACCCACGGTTTAAACATGAGAGTACGAAGTGACTCAAACGTAAAATAGTGGTTAGCGTAAAAAGTTGTATTATAAATGATTTTATTTCAAGTGAGGGTAACAACACCAGAAAAGCTATTATATGCTGCATGGTTTAATGGTGTCATCTACGATGGGCAGAAGGAAAAAGTTGAAGCAAACCCAAAGGGTGACCCGTTTGTAGATACTTATTTGAGGTTCAATGGCATCTTGAGCCCAATTGCTTGGTTTTCAAAACCAAAATCTAATGGACACATGCTCTGATGTTTTGAGCTAAAGGAAGAACTTTCAAACCATTTAACGGCATGGAGGGGTACCTACACAAGGGGCACCTATTATATCGAGTGAGTTCTTGGCACTCGCTGAGAGTGAAACGCTATTTGACTAGGGTATTTTAGTGGATGACGTTGAGTTTTAGTCAACCACAATTGCCCAAATCATTTTGTAAATTAAGCTTGACGCTTTGCACTTCCTAGACCCAACCAGATTCCTAAGATGCCCTCCTTTCAAAAGTGACCCTATAGCGGCCTGCAGGAGAGTGTTTGGATAGTAGTTGGTTTATTGAGTTTGAATGTCGCCTTTTTTTGTGAGTATGAAAGTAGCAACCATCTCATAACTCAACCACCTTCATAGGCACCCATCCACATATTTTAAGGGAAATGAGGTTCCCCATTTTTTCTGCAGTTCAGATTCTTCATTTTTCTACACTTCAGGTTTCTCCATCTGTTTTGCACTTCAGATTTCCCGTATCTTTTGCATTTCTTGCTTCTTGTAGACAAAATGAGCCATCAGCTTGTTAGATGTCCCGAGGAGCAAAGTGGATGGGAATCCGAATTTCCAATCAATATTATCGTTTTCTCATCAGTTATGTATTGCTATTATTTCTTTTATAGGTAGAAGAGATGGCAAAAAAACATGTGTGCCCTTATAAACAATTTAATTCTTCATCTCGCTTCTTGCATGGATTTTTTGTTTTCATATTTACTTGCATATGTTATATTGAGTTGTCATATAATAGGAAATATGATGTCCTTGTTTGAGAGCTGATCTAAACGTCTCACACCTTGAATCACCATGATGCAAAGAGCGACACATTTTGGTGGCCTTTCTCGAGTTGTATTTGAAAATTTACATTTATCTCACGTAAAGAACATTGGTGGTGAATCGTTATTGTCACTCATCTTGTGATCTTGTAAGGGTAGAGTAAGGTTTGAGTGAGCCCCAAGGTATGATAAGAAAACTATAATTGTGTGCTTTTGAATTGATTTCATGTTGAACCTATTGACTCAAGGTCTAAATTGACTAAACCCTTATTTTGATGACGACTAAATATTTTCACTTATTTGTGTCTAATGTCTCTACTTGAGTGATTTCAAATTAGGTATAGACACACTCATAATGCCCTAACTTGCACATCTCAACTTGGAGAAAAGACAAGTCAAAGTCAATACAAGTACACATTTTTGTAATATGATGTAAATCCATTACAATCATGTTGTAAATCACTTGTAATAATTGTATGACTTGTAATTAAGCTTAGAAAAAATCAAGACCATTTAGATCAAATATTTAAGCACTCAAAAGTCATTTTCCAAAATTCACATCAGGCTGTTCATCGGTCGAGTTGCAAACTCGACCGATCCTGATTGGATCTTGAAAATGACTTTTGATCGGTCGAGTTTACACTTCACATAACTCGACCGATCCCTTTATTGACCAAAACTGATTTAAGTGAATCGGTCGAGTTACCCCAGGACAAACTCGACCGATGGCCTAAATTATTCTTGTCTTTTAGTGGGATCGGTCGAGTTACCTTTATAGAAACATCGACCGATTGCATTGTATGGAAAAGTACAAAAAAATGTTTCTAGCCGTTGTGGAGTTGCAACAAGTGAAAATATATCCATTGCAAGCCACAAAATGATTAATTTTCATTCTCAAGTGTTCCCAAAGGCTTCTAGGCATCCTCAACTATAAATAGGACCCCTTAGGCTCCATCCCATGGTTAGCCAAGCACTACGAAGGTCCCTATTCTATAATTGAGTGATCCTACAACCTCCTCTCTCTCTCTCTAAGCTTAGTCACTTGCTACATTCGTTAGAGTGAGTAGGAAATCTGTAAGAGAGCTAGTCCTACATGTATATCTTATGAGGCTCTCACTTCCACCACCTCCCTATCTCTCTTTTCAACCATGAAGATGAAGGTTCTCTCTCTTGGCTAAGAGAGGTGAAGAAGAACAAGGGAAGAAGTCCCTTGGTGAAGATCAAGGCTGAAGACTTGGAGCAAGAGTGGGTAAGCCCTTGGTGAAGGCAGAAGACTCCTTGCTCAAGTGGGTAAGTCCTTGGTGGAAGCTTCTCCGAGTGAAGGTGAAGTCAAAAGCTGAAGATCCAAGAAGAGTGGGTAATCCCTGCAAGACTGAAGACTTATGTAAGAGTGGGTAAGTCCTTGGTGAAGGCCGAAGACTCATTGCAAAATGGGTAAGTCCTTGGTAAGTTTGAAGACTCTTTGTATTGGATAGGTAAGTCCTTTGGTGGTCATGTATTGTAAGTCTTATGAATGAATATAAGAGTGTAATGGTTAAGAAATCCTAGAGGTTGACCTCTCTAGGTAGTGGACTGACTCACTTCTAGTTTGAAGTGTGGAACCACTCTAAATAGCTTGCAAATTGGTGTATGTTCAATCTCTCTCTCACTTGCTATGCATGTTTTAGTTGCACTCAAACTTCCTATTTAGAAACCTTATCTTTTGATATATCTTGAAGGTCTAATAATTTTTTTTAAGTGCATTCATCTCTATTCACCCACCTCTAGAGCATCCAATCACCCATCTAGGATTCTGTACTCTTCATTGCATTATTACTATGTTCTAGAGCAAGTATATGTGGTTGAACAAAATATTTGGCAATTTGTATGCTATGTTCTAATATTTGGTTGCCCTCTTTTACTTAAACCAATCGAGTTAGTGTGAGAATCCATCCTTGTATTAGACAAGTTAACCATTACTACAATGTTAAGTTTTTTTTGGGGTTAGAAGAGAAGATTTTCTCTCCCCTCCCCCAAACCGTAGTGGAGGCCAGACGCCCGGAGGGTGGTAAATAACAAGATGACAACTGTGAATCAAACCCGAGTCCCTTCATGAGGGGATGCCATGCTTGACCACTTGAACCACTCCTTTCTGAATACAATGTTAAGTTTAATTTGCATGCGAAGTGTTTGGTTTTGATGATTGGAACTCTAATCGAGATCCTAATTTGATGTCTAATCATAATATTGAGTGAATCATCACTCAAATAGGGATATGATCTTGAATTGAACCCATGTATGTATAAAAGAATCTTGATTGTAACATACTCAATTTTAGGTCTTTAGGTTAACCCTCCTTTCTTCTAGACCTTATCCGAATAGGTTGTTATCCAATATCCTTCTTCCTCTTTTCTTGACCAATTTTCAATTAGATGCCTGTGAGTATCCATATTTCCCTAGTTCACAATGCATTAGAAATAATCAGAGCCAAATAGTACCATGAACTCATAAATACCCTTTACATATGGCAAAATAACCATAACACATTAGTAACAAGACTTAATGTACAAGTATACCCAAATAATATGTTTGACACTCTAAATATTCTTAGGAGTATAAGATGAAATAGATTGATTTAATCTGTATTATAGTGTCACAATTGACCAATTAAGATGAGTAATTACATTAAATATATGCTTGTTATACAAGTAATGAAATTAGATATTAAGCACTTTCAAAATATAAAATTGATGCCAAATTTGAGTTCCTTACATTCTAAATTTCTAACATACAAATTTCATGTCAATCAAACTTCCTTTAATCAATGGATTAATTGTTTGAAGACTCCAACTTTAATAGACACGATCTCCTATCATTATTATAGTAAAATGCCATTGGTCTCTCTTCCCTAACGCACACGGTCTCCTCCTTTGAGATTGGTCGCCCGTCTTCTGGCTTGCACGTGTGTCTTCAGCACTTGGGAGATGCCATCACCGATCATTTCTCCTCTCCTTTCCTCCTCCCGTCCTTCCTCTTATCTTCCTGCCTACTTATTTCCTTTCCCTCGAACCAAAAACCCTATTGTCCTCCTACTCTTCACTCTCCTTATACCATCAAGAAGGCATCAAAGAACTACAGTCAAGCTTTTAGAGGCCGCCACTGATTCCAGAAACTACCCTCGACTACATACCATCATAACACCTACTCCTTGTCATTGATCCTTACCTTCACTGAGCACCCAACAACCATGGAAGCAAGTCCTTGTTGCCACCTTTCATGGTGGTCGACACAAGACATGTTAGGACCTACAATGGCGATGCCACACTGGTTCCTCCCACATCCACCTATGACTACTAGATCCACCACCACCTGCTTTACAGTCAACTCCCTGTATATGCATAACTGCCTCCTCCTTCACTGTGGAACTTTTCTATCCTCAACCTGCACCCTATCCTTCCCTTTCCCTTCACTAAGTTTATGCTACCCTATTGCCAATCTTTTCTCCAGCCTGGCACTCAGTCGATGCAATGGAAAGAAGCCACAATAACTAGTCCTAGAGATCATTCTCCTCATGAATCTGACAGTTTCAGTAGGCATGCTATCCTTCCCATGGTGCCCAATGTCCGTGGCAGAGACAAATTACTGTCTGCTATTGTTGAGGTCAGTTGTGGCTCCATGAGTTAATGTTGTTAACCATGTTGTAATGCCTCATCATCCCTCTATTTGTCGTCAACAAGAGGATGAAGGCTCGATTGTTGGTGAAGGCCTAACCCTGGTTTGAGCTACATTTCATCATGGGAGATCAGCTATCATGGCACACAAAGAAGGACCTCTCCCACTCATACCAGGGACCTTGACAATGGTAACTTGTAGCAAACTACATTACTGTATTGTGTCATCTGATCGGGGAGAGGGTGATGAGGTGCTGGATCACTATCTTGTTGCGAATCATCCAAGCACACATTCACCGTGAAAATCCTCAACCTATAAGTCTATATTTCATGTTCCATAATTTTGGTTTTATAAAACAAATTATAGATATATTTCTAAAAATGAAGTAGACGATAACCTATATATCTATATAAAACCCAAATTTTTAACATTTAACTGCATGAAACAAATCCATAATGATGCATTATCTTGGGGTCTAGATATCAAAAAAAGATATTGTATCAAACACGAGTTCATTAATAATCCTAACCATTTAATGAATCACCCTAATCCTTATTTTATACATTACCAAGCCATGAGATCACAATGAACATATCATAATACGAATTTATCCTTTTCATGAGTTTAAAACTAGGTACATACATATGTATCATATAATAACTTGAAATGCATACATATCGAGGGAACACCCCTATCTAGATTAATCAAATTTAAATAAAAGAAAATGTAAAATATGAATAAAAATGTATTATTTGAACATTACTATGTGTAAGATATTATTTAAGTAGATGTCATAATCTACTTCCAATTTCCTATATTACATACATGCATTGATGGCATATTAAAGAGTTCAATATTTAATGTTTGTACACATCAATATACATGAAAAATATGATGATAGGATAATATGGATTCATATTTTAAGAGTGAGAATGATATTACAAAACTTTGATTGGAATAGTGCATATTGTTACCCATAAATATATGCAACCTAACCATATTTAGACTTAGGTGACCAAAGATGGATATTATAACTAATATATATATATATATATATATATATATATATATATATATTTGGAACGATAAATCTTATTATAACATATCATGGAATATTACAGGATGCCCCTCTCCTCAAACTCGTCCGGTGGGCTGCAGGGCCAGCCACCGAAATTACAGACATGCTTTCTTTGAGATATAGGCTCCTAACCCAACTTGGAGGCCTGTTAAAGGCCTGGAACTGTGACGCGCACCGAAGTTGGCGTTTTGCCATTTTATCGGCAATGAAATTACTCTCGCGATCGACGTGATGTATTCTCACACCCTCCGTCATTGTCTTCTTCACTCGATACATCCAGTATGCAAACTTAGGGTAACATTCTACCTCCTCACCACACAATTGCATCGCCAGCTTGCAGTCAGTTTCCACAATGCAATCGCTCCATGCGTGAGATCGAGCTTGCTCCAGGGCTAGATAAATCCCAGCTAATTCCGCCACAGTAACCGAGGAGCAGCCTATCTTCTTCGACCATCCCCCGAGCCACCGCCCTTGTGCATCTCTAGCTACTGCCGCTATCGCTACTTTGTTACCTTTAACGGCTGCGTCAACATTCAGTTTGATCATACCCGTCTTCGGTTTCCTCCAGCTGTATTCTCTGTCCGGCCTATGGGCTGTGTTCTGCCTCACCCACGCTTCCGTAGTTACCGTAATGGCCTTTTGAATACAGTGGAGCTGGTGTTCCATCAGGCTAACGTCGCCTTCAAAGACTTCAGCGTTCCTGAACCCCCCTACATTACTACAAATTATCCAGAAAACTTCCTTCGTGAGATTTGGGTTGCCATATGCATTCTTCACCCAAAGCTCAATGGTGGACGACCCAAAGAAGTCCGTCGTGTTTCCAGAACAGGAGAAATGATTCCAGAGCATTTTAACTTTCTCACAATCTCTTAGTGCATGAATCGCAGACTCGTCATCCTTCTTGCATCTAGGACATAGGCCGTCCATGGACATGTGCCTCGCCAATCTACGGGCATTTGTCAAAAAGGCATCGTGAGTAACCAGCCAGGCGAAGGTACGAATCCTAGATGGGACCTTTAGCTTCCAAATAGACTCCCAATCTCCTGGACAGATCAGTTCCTTCCCTTCCCTAAGCACCTGATAGGCTGATTTCGAGGAGAAGTTTCCGTTTGCCGATTGTATCCATGATCTATAATCTTTATTGTTCGTGATATCAGGAACATCCAAGGCCAGGATAGTTCTCACCGTAGCCTCGTCAAACCAGTAGTCCAAAAAATCTTTATCCCATTCACCTGTGTCCAACACTAGGCTGCTGCTCACCATCAGGTCCTGTAGCTCTTCGGGGATATCATGCTTACAAAAATTCTTTAGTTTAATTCCCTCCTCCACCCATACGTCATGCCAGACATTGATCGTACTCCCTCCCACCGGAACCATCATTGAGTTGTCGAGAATGAATTGCTTCCCAACAATCGTCGCCTGGCCTAGCCTGGATGCTGAGAACTTCTTCCCCCCGACGGCATTAGAGAAGCGTGAGTGTATCACCTTGCACCAGCTAGACTCCCTCCCAACTACAACCTCCCAAGAATTCTTCATAAGCAGGGCTTCATTCCACTCCCTCATTGACTTAATGCCCAATCCCCCATTGGATTTGTCACTCGTAACCTTGTTCCAGGCCACCAGGGATACCGGTCTCGTCTTATAACTTTCGCCCCAGATGAATCTTCTAATGGTGCCGTCAATTCTGTCGCACAAGCTGAGTGGAAGGGTAGCCGTTTGCATCGTATAAGTAGGAATGGCTGTGAGTGTGGATTTCGCCAAACACACTCTCCCTGCCAGAGACAGTGTCTTAGCTGCCCATGCTTGTACCTTCCCTTCTACCTTGTCGATAATATCCGAATATGTCTGCTTATTAACTTTGGAGTGCAGAATATTATAACATATATATATATATATATATATATATATATATATATATATATATATATATGAATCACATGTTCAATTTTATAGGTTAAAAATTCTAGTAGACCCTTGTGTGATTGTGAGTAGGGTAAGAATGATATGAAAATCTATAATAGTAATGTATACACATGTTTACTTTTGACTAACATACATAATGTATTCCTAGAATGAATATTCGACTTTAGAGACCAAGTATATCAATTGAGTTAATCATTTGTTACAACGATCAAATATGTACATCCTCTACCTTATTTTGGACATTATTTGACTTAAACCTAATTCATTTAATGAGGTATCTATTGAATACCAATTCTACTTGAAACTCAATTGTTGGATCATATTTCTTGATTTGGATTCATTTAAATTCCTTTTTTGTTGAATTACTCTGTTATAATGGGTCAGTGGACCCCTCCTATGAGGTTGCCAATTTATATAAAATTGACTAAAATGTTAGTCTTGTCACTCTGTTTATGCATGCTACATGTTTGACTAAAATATCTGAAATAGTGGTACTTATGTACAACCATACTTATATAGGGTGCACGTATTCCACACAGGGTGTGCATTTCCATCCTTTCTTTTTATGCCATGATTCAATGGTGTTATGGACCTATTTTAGGTATATTTAGTCTACATTGTTATGCATGCAAAGTTATTATTTTATGTTGAGATTGTTGATTGTTGTTGTAGCAAGGCACTTTTGTTCTCATTCTTGTAATCTGGATTTTGATATGCCTCATTTATATTGATATAATTCTTTTGAACTTACCTAATTGCAAACAACCCCCTTCTTGTGGGAACATCTCTTTCTGCACTTTTAACCCAATACAATGCCCAAAGTATTTATTATGCATACATACTCAAATCTTTGCTGACCTCTATGTTGTTTCCTATATTCTGGGTGACATTCCCTTCCACCTAGGTCTAGGTACATTATAAGACAAGGACCTAAGTAGATCTCCTACATGACATGGAATTCATGATAGCTTGGAATGGCCAAATTTCCCTTTGCACTAGGTCCTACATGTTATTAAGTGTATACCTTTTATTTTGTGATACCACCTTTTATGATGAGGAAAAGTTATGTAATGATATACTCTATAACTTTATAATGGTTTTGTTTCCACTGCTTATTACATTGCTATTGTATTGTACCATTTGAGCAAATCCCCTATCGGGTATCACTCTTTACACCGATCAACTAAGGTAGATAGATGAATTTTGATGATTATTCTTTAAGGCATTTGGGAGAGAGACATGAACCTCTAGAGTGTCCCTTGGGTCAATGACAAAGTCCCATAAAGTTCAAAAAGTTATTGGAAAATGTTAATGCTTTATGAAAATTTTGAAAAATCCTTGAGGACGATGAAGTTTTGTGACCCCAAAAGTCAATGTCATTTGAGAATAACTTCCAAAAGTTGGTTTTGATATTATAAAGGTTGATGTGGAGTTGACACACACCTTGGAATTTTGTGTAGACTAGCTTCAAAAGAAATTGTAAGAAAATTGAAATTAGGTTCTTCTTCAATTATCCTTCCCTGGCACCAAATGGAGTTTAAACTATGGTACATGGGAAGTTTTGATTGAGCTGGTGGAAATGATGGTTTAAAAGCCTGAAAAAAGTGTTTGTTTGTGCACACACACAATGTATATATATATATATATATATATATATATATATATAGTCAGTCTAGAATACACTCAAGTGTACATATCACACGAATACACTCAAGTGTGTTTGCATATAAAGACTATTTTTTGTAAAATTTAAACCATTTATCTTCATCGTCATACTATAACTATGCTACATACAAATTTTGAGCACATTTGGATGAGTGTAAGTCACTCATCCAAGGGCAACAAAATCAACACACAAAACTAATTTGAAATGCATAAGTTTTGTGGTCTTTATAACATGTCCTATAAATGTCCAAATGTACTCAAATTTTGCGTACGAGCTATTCACAAGATGTTTAAGAAGATCAACAGATTAGATTTTAAAAAAAAATTACATCATGATAAACTACTTAAGTGTATTCTGCTCCGAATATACTCGAGTGTATTCTGCTCTGAATACACTCGAGTGTATTCTAGCCTGACTCTCTCTCTCTATCATGGTTGTATAGGTGGCTAGGCGACCATGCATTTCTTGGGGATGCATACGCCGCCTAGGCGGAGGCCCAGACATTTCCAGGCATTTTCTTATATATATATTAATATAATGGATACATGTAAAATTTATGATAAATAAAGTTAAATGAGTAGATGATTAAATAATATCAGAATCAATACATAAATAAACAAAAATCAGTAGATAACTAAATAAAAAACTATAGATAAATAAATACAAATAGCTATATGAATAAATACAATTAAGTGGATAAATAAATACAAATTAGTTGATAAATAAAGTTACATCACTATATGATTATATAATTTCAAAAGCAGTGCACAAATAAATTCAAATGAGTAGTTAACTAAATAAAAAATAGTATACAGATAAATTTAGTAGATGAATAAATACAAATAAGTAGATGAATAAATATAAATCAGTTGATAAACTAATATAAATAAGTAGATGATTAATTCATTCCTAATTCAGTACATAAATAAATACAAATAGTAGATGAATAAATACAATAAATACAAATCAATTGATAAATATAATTAAATCAGTTGATAAATAAAGTTAAATGAGTAGGTGATTAAATAATTTTAGAATTAGTACATAAATAAACACAAATCAGTAGATAACTAAATAAAAAAAGTAGATAAATAAATACAAATAAGTAGATGAATACATAATGTTAAGCAGATAAGTAAAATATGAATCTATTGATAAATAAATATACATCAGTAGATGATTATGTAATTTCAAAAGCATTACATAAATAAATTCAAATGAGTAGAAAACTATATAAAATAGTAGACACAAAAATACAAATAAGTAGATGAATAAATACAAATCAGTTGATAAACTAATATAAATCAGTAGATGATTAATTAATTCCTGAAACAGTACATAAATAAATACAAATAGTAGATGAATAAATATAGATCAGTTGATAAATAAAGTTAAATTAGTTGATAAATAAAGTTAAATTAGTTCATAAATAAAGTTAAATAAGAAGATAATTAAATAATAACAAAATCAGTACATAAATAAACACAAATCAGTAAATAACTTAATTAAAAATGTAAAAAAAAAGCTCAACAGCAACCTAGGAATTCCTAGGTGCCGTCCAAGCGTCCGCCCAGTCCGCCCGGAGGTGTAACTAGGCTGGGCGCCTGGGATTGGGACCCTAGATGAACGCCTGGGCCGCCTAGGCGAGTGCCCATACAACTCAACTCTCTCTCTCTATATATATGTATATGTGTGTGTGCATGTGTGTTTGTTTATGAATTCGTGTGTGAGAGAGAGTGAGATTGGGGGATAGCTCTCTTATAAGAGATTTGAAGAGAAATGAGAGATTCACAAGATCATATCAGGGATATCTCTCTTACAAGTATCTTAACCATGTAATTAAAATTATCAATAAATAAATATCAAGGGAATGATAGGGGCCTCCTTGAGGCAAAACTAACATCTATACCATAGGGGCCATTTGGTAACCTTAGGAAGCTCTACTATGACTCTTATTTATTGTTGAGGACGCATACTAGGTAGTAGACTTGATTGGTACAAATAATATCCATTTTAGGTGGGGCAGGAGGGGATCCAACTGATATAATTCTAGATTTTAGCCTCCTCTCACTGTTATTTTAACACTAATAAAACCACAAAATCGTACATTCCAATGAATTTGCTCAGGAAATTCTTAGCTGACAAGTAGCCATTGAAGAACTTAGGTGGTCCGGTTAGCCAATGGGACTTGCTATATTAAGTGAATTGTTTGGTCATCTCAGTTCCTAGAAGAAACTCAACCAAAGTAGGACATAGAATTCTGACTATGGTTTAGTCGATGAAATTACACCAAGAAACTATCATCTAGAAAAGGTTTTTTTAGCTTAGTTACAACCCATACAATCATTACAAGTGATTTAAATCAAAAATATCTACAAAGAATTCTACCTCGCTCTTTAAGATTAGATATTTTTGCATGACTGGACATGAAAACTCCAATTTTGGGGTTTTCTATTTGGGGCAACTAGAGAGTGCCCGATATTATAAAATTTCCTTATAAGAAGAATTAGATACACATTAATGGTATGTGGAATTCATCATAAAAAGCATACCTATTCAAACATTAAGGTAAACATTTTCCTCCCTTTTGAAGATAACAAACCATTCTAAATATATCGAAAACATGAAAAGTTGAATTTCATCCCTTTGAAGTCAATGGTTTCTTTACCAAAAGATGTCACACCCACTTCGCTCTCAATAAGTAATATATAAAAGAGAAGATGATGATGATACTTAGAATTCTTATCTTCAAACATTCCCTAAATACATTTCTCATATGTAGGTTTAATTGGTTATCAACAAGGATACTTGACTAATTAACACTTGCTTGAATCTCACAACCTCTTTCTTTTATAATCTATGTTACTCCATCATGTTTCAAACCCTTCCTCACTTTGCATAATCCTCTTACTGTATACTACTCTTCCACCTGTCATATTTAACTTCTAATTTTCTCTTATGATCATGTTGCTTATTCATGTGTATGATCATGTATACCATGTTGCACATATTTCTTTTTATCCTTCTACTAAAGTGAAGTTGAAATTCTAAATCAATAATCTCTCTACTTGTTTCACCTCATGTTTAATACATTACATATCCTTCATTTTAAATCAAACGGCTCATCCATGGGTTAAACTTAGTTTCTCTTTCAATCAAGTTTTTCCTTCCTGAATATAGTCTACCTTTGTATGACTTATTCATTTCTTAAGCTACATTTTTGTTCTTCTTTTAGAAACTAGTTTGTTGTTCTATAGAGACTTGGAATCCAAAGGTAGTAAGTATGAATGTATTAAACTTCATAATAAAGGTATACATTCCATGCTCTTTATTATATCATAACCCTCATTCCTTAATCAAGCTCATCATTTCTACATTTCTCTTTGTTTCAACTAAGTTTGTTATCCTAGTCTTAGGATTTACATGTTCGCCTAATTATCTTTATTTTAACTCTTCTAAAGACTCTTGACTTCTTGTACTTATCGTATACTTAACTCTTTTCATCTATTTTTCCTTTTCTTTGGAGTACATAAAAGCATTTTACTCAATTATATAAAACATTTCTCATGATTGATTCTTACTATCTTGAACCTTACATACTTTTCTCATATCCTTTCCATATTTCATATTTAGAGTTCATATAATACTAATCATTAAACTTAATATGAACCTTATGTCGTGTTCCTTTATTTCCAATTAAGAGTTTCTCATATGAGGCCCCAAAGTTGGATCTCAGATATCAGTTCCAATTGATTCTTAGCTATTCTAATCTTTCCCATATGTTTCAACATCTTAGTGTATGAACATTCTCACTATGATGTGGGTCTAATTTATCCATAGTCTATTCTTATTATATTTTCTATAGGAGTCATTAGATCCCAGTAACGCATCCTGCCAGCTGGACCAGACCAAACTTGCAGTCCTGAAGCCAAGAGCTACTCAAGATTAACCAACTCCTATTAATCTCAAACATGTGGAAAGAATATCCACTTAGGGAAAACTCATTTAAACATAACTTCTGGTCTACTTGATACAAAGAATATAAACAATAACTGAATCACTTCATGATACACACCAATATAAAAGAACCATATATATTCTACAAACTGATAATCTAAATTCATACATATAAGAGCATTTCTATTGATCTCCAATCAAAAAAGCAATATAAAGCAAGAGTTGTATCACATTATATGTTTAATCTCTTACTCCTTCATTACTTTCTAGTCTCCTAACCCTAAGACTTCAAGGGTTTCTCTCTAGCCCATCCTCCCACTACATGCCTGGCCAGGGCATCCAAAGAAGAATAGACAGAGTAGCTTGATTCCGGTCAATCTAAGTATTCAGATACCGGGCCAGGGTATCTAAATACTCAAACCTCCTAGAGCTAAAGACACATCAACTCTTAACTACCACACTTATAACTCTGACTTTCTATCCTAATGGTCCCTGGCGACTCAGCCTACACTCTGATACCAAAAACTGTCACACCCACATCCCACGATTACCACTAATAATGAGATGTGGGCATAAATTTGATGATTATACTTAATACAAAGTTCACTCCCTTATTTTTTACCTTTTCTTTTATTTCATACTCTTTGTTTTCTCACATCCAATCACATAAACAAACTTTACAAGAGAATTAAACTTTGATCACTCTAATATGATCTCAACATTATTGATACATATCCATACATTCATTCTGTTTCTCACACTTCCATGTACGTACGATATGATAATCAGATACATTCTCTCTTATTAAGGAAACAAAGATACAAAACATCATTTACAACTCTCTCACATCTATATAAGGACCTAGAGTGACAGGGACCGGCTAAACTTAAATGATCTCATACTTAACTCTTGTGGTAGATATACTCTGATGCATTAACCTTTTTCAAGTCCACAAGTTATCCCTAAAAATGTGAGTAGAGGGGTGAGCCTACTCGCTCAGTGAATGAGTACTTCAAAGAAACAATCTAAAGCACTGATATAATTACAGATATACTTTTGAGCAACTGTTATCAATTATAACAGCAGTAATCTTTAAAAAGACTAATTTTTCACACACATAAATATGACACAACACTCTAGACATCTACAAGAGTGAATCAATATATGAACATGCTTGATTGATTATACAGAGAACTAATAACTCAGAAACATACAAAGAATAATTGAATAAATGCACACACTTGTTTAACCTCTCATTCATCTTATTATGCCATGAACCCGCATGAGGTGTACCACAACATGTGAAATAATTACAGCAAGCTACGATCTCACTATACAAGGCTTAGAAGCATGCTCGGGTTCCTAAGCCTATCTCTTGACTAAGACCCCGTCTGCAGTGGGCCTCGACACGTCTGCCTGTCGACGACTAATGGGAGCGATCAGATATCTCAGACTCCACCTCTCAACCTGGGTACTCAGGTAGTGAGTCAAAGCCCTCAGGCTTATTGTGCATCAGTGGACCTACTGACAACTGATCATTCAACAAGTAACACAGGTACCACTGGCATCCCCAGTCGGTGTTGGGTACCACACAACTGTAAGGAGTCTTCCCTACTGGTCAAGACCCCCACACCCTACTGGTGCGCTCCGACTTACCTCGATCTGGACTACCTCCAGTCAGGAAACCATTTCCTCCTCACAGCGCATGCCTCATCCTGTGAGGATTCTATAGTGTTTAGGGCATCTATATGTCTAATTCACAATTCAATCATCATATCAACATATCTTTGTTCAGCTTTATAAACCATTCATTTCATAAACCATCTGATAACATTTACCACAACTGAACTGTTAAGCATCACCACATCTCAAACTGAGAAACATTGATATCACAATACTTGTTTCACTGAACACCCTATCATTAGGGTTTCATTTACCTCATTCACTTACCATAGAACTCACATAAGGATTGTAAACATCATACATCAAGAATAACATTGAATCAAGATGTCTAATTGCAAACCTCCAACTTTCCATTCATTTAGGGTTTCGCCCTCTTTACTAATATATCAAGCAAACATTGATATCATTGAATGAAATCTAAGATGTTATCTGACATATATGTAATACGCATACAAATAAAACAATCATTCGTAACAAAGGAGATTCAACTAGGCACACTTCTTTATTCAATTATACAACAATTTCATTCATAGCTGAAAATCTTAGATTTTAGTATAATCATGTAACCTCTGGAATTAATTTAATAATTCTCATTTGGTGGATTGTGATCATTTCTAATGTGATTTCATAATCTGAAATTCATCACAATAGAGAAATAATCCATATCATATCATCTTGCAAAAGCTAGATAAAAAAGGCAACTTAGGGTTTGTACTCACACACTAAACAATTGAAGATTATTGATAATTTAACTCATTTTTGTGCAATATACTATTTAAAGGAAGTACCCACTCACCCTAAGGTGTGAAAACACCTTAAAATGCAGCCCATCTATGAAAATCTGGAATCCATATCAAGATTCTAGTAAAATCCGTGATTTCTTCTTCCTTTCAATCCTAAACGAGGTCTGCTGTAGGTAGAAGATGAAGATCATAGGTTAACCCAAACCTCAAATTCATTGGATCAGGGATTCCGAGCAAGGGGAAATGAGGAGGAGGAGGAAGAATCGATGGATAAAACTACTTACCAAGTCAAATCTATAGCAACCCTTTTGGGTTTCCTCCGTTCTTCCCTAAAAATTGCCCAAGAAATAGCCTTCTAGGTCACCCTCTCATTGAGAAAGATGTCTGGGATGATAGAGGATTGAATCATGGTTCCAACACACTTCATTTCGTTGAAAATAGATAAGTATAACTTGAGATAAGACCATTTTACAATTTGTTGACCTGGGCGGCGTCGGCCGCGGTCGCAGTGTCGATGAAGCGTCGGTCACTGTCGCGGTGTCGACACAGCGTTTCGGGTCGCAGTACTAGCATCGTGGGTCGCGGTATCGACGCAGCGTCGTGGGTCGCGGTATCGACGCAACGTCGGTCTTAGTCCTCAATACATTCTAAAAAGGGCATAACTCTCTCATTTTAACTCCAATTTGGTTCATTCTTTTTTTGTTAGATTCATAATTAAATTATGTACAATGATAAAATATTATTTTGATAATAATCTCAAATAAAAAAATATTTATTAATTATTTCCTCCAATGTCATTAACCCTCTTCTTGCATACATATATGGGTTAATGTTATATTAACTCCAACTCGGATCTTTATAGTATGCTTAAGTCATGATTATAAGTTTTCCAAATAAGTATTTAAGGTTACCAAAGTTAAGACAAAGCACAACATAGAATATTACTAACAAAAGTATGCCAAGCATTAAGATTATCTTAAAACTCTAGGATTACCAGCAAAGCTGGGAATGGGTTGTAACAATTCTCCCCCTCTAATAAAAATTTCATCTCGAAATTTCTAGAAGAGGAAAAGATACTTGTTAAACATCTCAGATTCTACTTTCCAAGTAACTTCTTCTATACATGATTCCTCCGAAAAACCTTTACTATGGGTATCTATCTCCTTTTAAGCTTTCAAATACCATGGTCTAGAATTTAAAATTTAGTGCAGTGACTCCCCATGATTTCAACCATGTTGGTTGGTTCTTAAAAAGTTACAAAAATATTGAAATCCATGTGTTTAATGCAATGTGTGGCACATGATTCTCATACAATGTTTTGCTATCATAAACATCTGCATGCACTACAAGTTTAAGAAGTCCACATCGATATGTTTTCTCAAGTGTTTCTACCCCTTTTTCATATTAAACAAGGGGTAGAGGTGAGGGAAAAGAGAAATAAATAAAGGGTGTGTCCAAACAATAAGATTAAACAACCAAATTGAAAAAATCAATAAGCAATTTCATGAAGTATCATCAAAATATGCAAAATGGTGACTCACTAATAAGTGGTTTGTTAGTCAAATGTTAGTGGTTTGAGTATATAAATTTGAAGAGAAAGGTAAGAAGAAAAAAGGTGAGACCTCTAAAACTAAAACAAATTTGGTGTAGAAGGTGCATTCCTAAGTTACGAGTGCCCTTACTTATACATGATTAAGCTAACAAAATACATTGATTAAGGTCAATAAGACTAGATCTAAAAGATTATTCTCCAGATGGATTATAATATCCATATTCCAACTCAGATAAATGTACGAGAGGGTATTTCAGGCCACTTTTCATCTTTTTATCAAACTTGAGCTCTTCCACTACAACTTCATCACCTTCCTCTTCTCATCATCAATACCATCATTGATATCCATTTCCACATCTTCAGATACTTGAAGCTTGGTTCACCTTTCATTGATGATACTCCAAGTCATGAACATGTAGTCCAAAAGAACCTCCCTAAGGTGGGAGAATAAACTCAATCATAAGAAATGGATGTATGAATTTTTATTGAAGGGGTTTCCAATGATGCATTAAGTGGATCATCATGTGGTGGAGTGGATGAATATGGTAGATTTGTTGGGAAATATGGAGCGAGAGAAAGGAAGTGGAAAAAGAATTATTCCATGTTCCCTAACTATCATATGATGCCAACAACGACATAGAGGAAGGAGGGCACAATATATACCATATCCTAGAGCAAGTCGAGAGACTATCCTTGCATGTAGATGCACTTCTTTCTTGAGAAAAATACAAACAATGGTTGACGACGTCCTCCTAGCATATAAGTGAAGATTTTGTGCCTCTACATAGTCCATGTAGACTACTGGGAACTCCACTTCATGCTTATTGAGCATGTGGGAAGGAGTATCCCCTTCATTCAGTGACATTCTAGTGTCAACTTTCTTCTCCCTTATTATATATCCATTTTATAAGTAAAATGGCTAGTGTGACAACTTGAACTTTCTCTCTCTTCTATTAATCCCTCTATCTCTCTCTCTATTTTGTGATTCATAATACTCAAATAGATATCAATTCCACATGTTGACAAGGAGTGGCTCAAGTGGTCAAGCACGGTGTCCCCTAACAAAGGGACCCGGGTTCGAATCCCAGTTTCCGCCTTGATTTACCACCCTCCCGGGTGTTCGGCCTCCGCCATGGGCATGGGAGAGGGGGGATAAATCTTTGTCTCTTAATCCCAGATATCAATTCCACATTATGAATGTGATGATGCACAATTTTTGTCACACTGATGATCAATTTGACATGTATGACACTAATTTGCAATTTATTACCTATGTTTCAAAAGTTAATGAATCACCATTTTACAAGATATTTTGAACCTCATCACTATGCTTTTTTGGCATCCTAGTATATATCATGTTGTACAACTTTCAATTAGGTCTCCAACGGAGTAAATCATGCCTCAATTGGACCATACTATCTCAAGTTATGACCTTTCAAAGTCGACTCATATTGTACTTGAATTTTTCATCAAATTAACATAGTCTGAGTCTTGATGGGCCCAATTAGAGGGGGGGGGGGGCTAACAACTGCCAGCCTTGGTTGGGACTAACCCTAGCGTGCTCTTTTTTTGGTTGTTGGATCTAGGATCCAAGATCCAATGGTCCTAGGTCATCTTCTACCTTTGTTCTTACAAGCTACTTTTCGAGCAACCAATCCACTCCATTCTTACTTATTTGGTTAAAATTGATGGCCCAAACAACTCCATTTTTCATTCACATTCATTTCTCCTTTTTCCCCTCTTTTTCCTGCCTTGGAGCTCCATCTTTAGTGCCACCTTCGGAAGCAGCAATCGTGGCCACTACCGAAGATGGGGCACATGCCCCACACAACCACCCTCCAACATCAAATCTCAGCCTGTAAGCTTCACAATACTTGGGGAATGAAGGATGACCTCTTTTCTGACCTTGCCATCACTTTTTCAGCCACACATGGATTCTCTGACAGGCAACCTTCAAAGCATCCATCGCGATGAGAAACAACTTGAGCCAGGAAAGCATGGGCCATCCTGGCCTTTAGATCTAGGGAAACATTGCCCAAGAATTGCAATTCAGATGCTACATTACCTTCTCTCCCCCCTTGCTCAGATGATTCAGTGCCACCTTGGATGCGGCTACCCAGTAGTGTGGCGCCACATGGGCAAGTGCATGCCTAGGTGTCCCCGGCTAACCTTTGGTCCAATAATGAGGTAATGCCACTTATTTTCTCTATAGTTCTCATGCCAAACTTCAAAAATATGTATCTCCCTCCCCACTTAGCCAAATATGATGAAATTATATTCCATTCTAATTAGATTGACAAGCCCTAAACAATGAACATAGTTTTGGACTCTGAATCTACTTTTATTTCTTTTGTTTTTCTAAAAATATAACTTTCGTTATGTTGACCATATTTGATGCATGTTGTTGACAAAGATTGGTTCTTTAATACTCAAATCTACTTTTTTTATTTCAAAATTGTTACTGGTATGCTTTTTGAGATAATTGAGGGTCCTAATTACTCCTATTTCTCATGATGACTCTATTGCACAATTATGACTTGTTTGGACCTCAATGATGTATCTTGTCCTCTTAATGACTAATCGTGCTTCCTAATGACACCTATGACTCTCATATCTCAAAAGTAGTTATTTCTACACTTCTATATCACTCTATTATCAACCCCTAATCCATGTTGCTATGATTGTTTCATAACACCTAATGTAAGAATGAGACTCCTTTGTGATGATGTTTTTAGACTTTGAACCAATGAGTTCCTTGACCCATTTCATGCTTTCAACCCTAGTGTATGTGTAAATCAATAACACTATGATGTTTTGTGACCTAAATGGAAAACACCAACCTATTTTGGACTATATGATGTATGTGAACCTATTTCACCCTTTTTTTTTGGAACATCCAACACATGTTGGTCACCTAAGTCAAGAACTAGAAACAAAACCTACATCGACTTCAAAAACAGAAGAAAAACTATTGAAATCCTCCATAAAAGCCTCCTTGAGAATTAGGGGGCATTCTGCTAGAGAATGGAGGTTGTCAGGTTGCTTGAGGCAGTGCTTGGCTAAGATATCCGCTAAGTTGTTCCTTTCTATTTTGACATGGAACAGCTTGACGCCTCCCACCATTGAGTTTAGATCGCGGATCGAAAGGACTTGTAGCTTATAGGCTTCAGGAGGGTCTGCTTTGCCAAGAGACCATTCAACTGCAAGTTTTGAGTCACTCAGAATAACTACATTCGAGATTCTGTGGGACTTTAGAAATGACAGAGCTTTAGAGACTGCTAACAATTCACCCCTCATCGGGTCAGATCCCCAAAAAAGCTCAGACGAGCCTCCCTTCCATCTACCCGTGCTATATTGGACAATCATAGCTGCAACCATTGCGTGATTCTTCCCATCCACCGCAGTGTCGACATTGACGATGGTTGTCCCTGGGTTGATGGTAACCTTCTGAGACAAGACTTATTTCATGCTTTGGGTTTGGTTGATCCGGTTGCCAAAGGCTCTAGTGACAGCTATTACCTCTCCTCTACAAATCATCACTAGTACCGTTGGAGGTTTAGTGCTATTCTCAAATATAGTGGCGTTCCTGTTCTTCCATATAACCCATCACGTTATACTAAAGGTCACTCCCCAATCCTTTGGTGTTTGGGTGGATTTCAAGTTATATCCAATCCATTCCTCCACAAGGTTATATGCGAAGAATTGTGCTGTTCCAGGGGGCAGAAGGAGACTCCATGTGTTCCTCAAATCCGTACAATCTCTGAGAGCATGTAGGATGTCTTCATCCATTTCGTTACATCTGGTGCAGGTGGCGGTGTCCGTAAGCTTCTTCTTATGACGAAGAACATTGGTTAACAGGCGCTGCCTGTTCATCAGCCAGATATGCGTCTTTACTCTGTGGGGATCCTGTAGCGCCCAGATGGATGAGTAGTGATCAAGCGAGGGATGATTCCCATTGCCGATGAGGATCTGGTAAGCTGTATTGACCGTGTAGTTGCCGTTCTGTGAGGGTACCCAAGCCCACCTATCGTTACCATAGTGAGCCTGAGGAGGAGGCATTTGAGAGATGTCCTGTACTGTGTTGGCTGTAAACCAATATGCAAGGAAGCCAGTGTCCCAAGTCCCATCGTCCATGACTACACTCGATACTTTGAGGTCTCTTATGTCATTCGGTATCGTTCTATCCGCCTACAAGGCCGGGAGGATGCCATCGCCGATCCATGCGTCACCCCATACATTTGTGTCTGAACCAGAGAGAACAAGGTGACGTGAGTTGCTCAGAAGGAAGGGAAGGGATGATCTGATGCCTCTCCAAACATGGGATCCTGAGGGTTTGCTGGTGCCTTGGTTAGTGTACTTAGCCTTCATGATATGAATCCAAGGGAGATCGTTGTCTTGTAGGAACTTCCATGCCATCTTCATAAAGAGGGCCTTATTGTAATCCCTGGAGTTGCGTATTCCTAAACCCCTACAACGGAGAGGTTTGGTGACATGTTTCCAAGACACCAGATTCAAGCGACGATTGTTTCCCGGACCATTCTAGAGGAAGTTTCGAACAATTTGGTCAATCTTATCACAGCAGAAAAGAGGAAGGAGGGTCGATTGCATAGTATAGCATGGTTGTGAAATAAGAATTGACTTAACCAAAGTAAGTCGGTCCGCCAGGGATAGGAAGCAATTTTTCCAAGAGCAGATACGTGATTGAAGCTTCTCCAGTAAGTGTTGGTAATGGTGTTTCCCTTTCCTTTTGTGAATGATGGGTATCCCAAGATGCCTTCCCAGATCAAGAGTTTCATTGATGTTTAGCTTCCTGTAAATCTGATTCCGGATGTTCCTTGGTGTATTGGACGAGAAGAAGATAGCCGATTTCTCATGCGAGAGAAACTGACCTGAAGCTCTGCTGAAGGATTTGAGGCAGCGTTGGATCACTTTGGCTTGGACGAGGGTAGCTTCTCCAAAAAGAACAATGTCATCAGCAAAACTCACGTGAGAGATAGGAATCTTCTTCCACGTGATTCTGATAGGTTTCCATTCATTCCTTGTTATCTCGGCTTCAATCAATTGGCTAAATCTTTCAAGACACAGAACAGAGATATAAAGGGAGAGGGGATCCCCTTGCTTGACACCACAAGAGGGCGTGAAGGATCCAATGTTCTTGCCGTTCCAGAGAATGGAGGTGGTTCCTGATGTGATGATGTCCATGATGATTGAAATCATATTTCTTGGCAGGGGTGTGCGATTGAGGGTGTCTTCAATGAAGGCCCAGTTCATCTTATCAAAAGCCTTGACAAGATCAAGTTTGATCGCCATGCAATGCTTCCTGGAATGTGCTGCCTCCATGGAATGAACTATCTCTTGAACGAGCGTCGTATTATCCCCAATGTGCCTACCTGGAACAAAACTAGACTGGAAAGGGGATATCCAGTTGTTGAGAAATGGTTTGATTCGTCCAGTGATAATCTTTGAAATGAGCTTAGTGCACACATTATTGAGAGAGATCGGCCTCAGTTGAGAACAAGAGCAAGGATGAGGAGTCTTGGGAATCAACACCAGGGATGAGTTAGTAGCGCCGGAGGGCAATCTCCGACCTGCAAAGGGGTTAGATACAAATTCAATAATCTGATTCTTGAGCAGCCTCCAGTGTTGTTGAAGAAAACGAGCATCGACCCCCTCCGGGCCCGGTGCTTTCAACGGATCCATCGATTGCAGAGCTTCAAAGATTTCTTATTGGAGAGGCGGCGCTCCCAGGCTGATCTTGAGCGCCTCCTGCCAGGAAGGGAAGACTCCTTGGAATCTTTTGCTGGCCTCTTTCCTCTCCTCTGAGGTCGGGTCAGCATAAATGTTTGAGAAGAAAGATAGGATGAGCTGTTTAACTTGGTGTTCGTCGTCGACCCAGGTGCCATCGTTGTCCTGCAACCGGACTATCTTGTTCATCCGTCTTATCGTCTTGACAAGGTTCTGGAAAATTTTTGTGTTATTATCGCCAAGAGTGACCCAATCACAGTGTGCCCGTTGTTTCCAGTCCTCCTCCTCGCTCCACAGAATTGCGTCCAGTTTGGATTGCAAATCAATCATCTCCCTCACTATGGACATGTCGAAGCACATTGCTAAGCAAGTTTGATTATATTTGATCTTGTCACTGATTCTATTCTTCATTCGCCGTGCTTCTTTGTCGTGCTTGGCACCCCACCTGGACGCCACCGGAAGAAAGCGGGCTACAGCTTCCTGAAGGGGAGTAGATGTGTCCCAACTTGTTTCCATGAAGGGTTGGAAATCCGCGTTCGTCTCCCACCTAGCCGACATACTGAAGTGGGGACTTTTGGCGACCTTAGCAGAAGCAGAAGCTGATGAGATTAGCAAGGGTGCATGGTCGGAGTGGTTCCTCTCCAGGACCTGAATCGGGTTGAAATCTGGTGTGTCTAGCCATGCTTGGTTACCCAAAGCATGGTCCAGATGCTTGTGAAGAAGGCCACGCCTGAAGGTGGTGCGAGCTCCTTGTGCACCTAGATCCTATAGTTGGCAGTCCTCCATAGCCTTGATAAAGTCATTGCTATTAGCTCTGTCGAAGGAGGAACTCCTGAATTTTTCAGAAGAATACATGACCACATTGAAACCTCCTATAACCACCCATGGAATGGAGGTTGTAGGGACCAGATGCGTAAGATGATTCCGAAGAAGGTTCCTACTATTCCTTGTCGTGCCTGTATACACAATGGTGTAGAGGCGATCATCCGCTTTACAGTGAACAAATTGTTTGTGTGAGAGGAGGATCTCCATGGAGATGTTGTCGTTCCACAGGATCCAAATACCACCAGCATAACCAACCGCCTCCACCCTGTGAGAGGAAGAGAAACCCAACGTCCGGATGATGCGGTCAGCCTTCTTGCCGCTGCATCTTGTTTCAAAGAGTGCCATCACCGATACTTTATACTTCAGCTTCAACTCCCTTACTGCATTCTGGGTATCGTCGTCACAGATACCCTGGGTGTTCCAGGTGATTACAATCATTTAGAACTCTCCTCCAGGGTGGATGAGCCCATCCCTCTCGCCTCATCTTCAAGGTCCTAGAGCAGGGATTGTTTCCCCCTTTTCCTGTTGGTAGCCCTTCCCGGGTCGCCCGCGTGAATCACCTTCATGTTACGGAGGTGAATTCCAACAGAGTTCTTGCCTGTGCTTCTATAGGAGATGTAGGATGGTGCCACCTTGTCTGTCCTTCCAACCGAGAAGTTCGTAGAGAGGAAAGGGTGGGTCTGTTGGTCCCTTCCTTGTAAAACCATGTCACCGGACGGGACGACCACCGTGTGATCAGTGTTGGAGGGTTGCGTCAGCTGGTGTTGCTGAGCGGGGGTCTGTTCCTTGCTTTCCTCCTCCATCTGCTTGGCTCTGGAAGGGTCTCTTTGTTTCTTTTGGTTCCGCTGCTCTTTCTTCCGTTTGCTCCAGTCGATGCCCACGACTCGTTCAGCAATCTCCTCGACCGTAGAGGGGTCTTGATCGTCTTCTTCATCGTCGTGGTCCGCTAGATTGATGAACCTGTTGGACGTGCCCTGGGCTTTTTTCTGGGTATTAGGGTTTCCTTGCTTCCTTGGTTTCCTGAAGACCAGTTGGGCATGAATTGATTCTGAAAACCCTTCTTTCCTCTGCGGCGGCGGTGTAGGAACTAGCGAGCCCGTTTCCAGTGCTGCTGCTCTGGCTTTGTTCTCTTCGTCTATCCTTGTTCTGCAGTCCTTCTCAACATGGCCGGCACGGCCGCAATGCAGACAGATAAAAGGTATATTTTTGTACTCAACCTTGTATTGGGTACCGACAATGGAGACCATCGGGACCAGCGGCTTTGCCATGTCTAATTTGACAGCCAGCCTTGCGAATCTACCCCTCTGTTGAAGCTTAGTGTTCGGGTCTATCTTAATTGTCTTCTCTAGCCTGTCTCCGATCTCTGTCAAGAAGTTCTCTTGGTATAGATATATAGGGAGGTTTGGAATACATACCCAAGCAACCAGCCTGGGCGGGGACGCCAGCGTCGGGGAGAAGGCGGGAAACCATCGCTGAACTGTTAGATAAGAACCAAATATGGGCCAGGGGCTTCCGGTAAGGGCGTTGATGAAGTTGTCTTTCGTTTGAAGCTGTACAATGAAATAATCGTTGTCCACATCAATACGATTGAAGCCTCCCACCGGTTTCCATAGAGACTTGATTCTGTCGCGCATTGTGAGGAAACCGATCTCCCGGGCCAAAAGCTTGACAATGACTGTAAACTTCGATGGTTTCAATAGGTCTTCTAGGACTTCTTTCCATACGTCGAAGGAAGGGAAGCCGTCCTCTGTTGAGAAGATGATGTCTTCAGGCCTTAAAGTAATGTCTGTTTGATCGGCGTCGATGTGGATGAATCCTTGCTTGTTAAACAGGTTGTTCCCCAGACCCATGGAATCCTTATAGGACGGGCGGGTCTGCTGTTCCTCCTGCGGGGGGTCTGCAGCGTGCGGCGGGGTGGACAAACTAGGAAAGTCGGTGGACGATGCAGCACCTCCATCGATCTCCATGTTCGCGTGTCCAGGACTTTGTTGCGGCGGACTGTTCCTGCTGGTCGAGTAGTTCAACATGATGCGTGTCGTGCCCAGGGGGATGGAACCTGACCTCCCTGGATCACCGTCTCCTTCCTCGTCAGGAACTCCACCGCTCGTCGCCTGCGGAGAAACCCTAGGCGGTGCCATTTTGTCGAATGATTTAACAAACGTTGAACCTATTTCACCCTTAATTGCCCTCTTGTGTGACATATGTGACTTGAATGGTGGTTCTTGTGCCTTGATGTTTATAGGGATCCTTTTCTCTTGTTCTCCCTCATGGAATCTGGGAATTCTCCACCCATCATGGTATCTTGAATGTGGTTGTATCACCTTAACCTCATGTTGAATCATGATGGCATATGTGAACTATATTATTGTGTGCTTGTTTGTGGAAATGTTTATCCTAATGTTGATCTATGATGCTTTGACCCTAGGGGACATCCACCCAACTTTGATTATGTTTCTTATGTCCTTACCTTGCTGATGTAAACTCTATTTGTGCTTGGATATCATGACTTAATGGATCATGATCCTGTATGCCCTATTATGAGTCTTTCGACCCTAAAATGCAAGTAAGTGAGTTGAATCTTGTAATATCCATATAGAATGAATGGAACCTCAAAATGTCTTGACACTTGAACAACACCTTCACGATTACCTTTAAATTAATATAATATCACCAACCATGTAACTAATCAAACTTGAACCTAATTTTTCCAAAATCCTAAAGTAAAGCTAATTAGGATTAATGATGAGAATCTAATGCATGTATGTAATCTTGCTTTTAGTGAGATGTTGCTTGAGATCTAGATGGTCAAGGATATGTTATAAAATATCTAAATTAGGTATGAACTATAATAATTATATGACTATGTCTATCTTTCTTGAGATGTGATACATATGTATGCATGTTTACTTGCTCAAATATTGCTATGTAGTAGTCTAGTATTGTACTCGATGCTTGTCTCATACTGTTGTTTTCTAACTTGCAAACATAATATAGAAACTCCATTATACAAACCTTGTGCACTTGCTTATATTCTTAGGGCAAGGACATGAGGTTGGACATCCTACTTGAGTTGTCAAGATAGCATGGACCATGTCGATAAAAGGGTTACTAATCTTGAGCACCCTTATGGACCCTTCTGATGGGGAGTTGGTCAAAGGCCTTATGGCATATAATGTTGTTGGTATAATTGGAGTGAAATGATATAAAACACCGGTTTTCACCTTGCTAAATACTTAAATGATTTATTCTTGCTTGTTACTTCTACAAATATTTTTAAATTATCCAAAGCTTATGTATATGTATATTTTAGCAGTGTACTCAACACCTCATGTGCTTGACCCACCTTGTTTCATGTATTTTATAGGTTTAGAGATGGCTAGAAGTTTATGGGATTAGTGAGATATGTTAGGTGTATTTGTTGTAGATCCCTAGTATCCATGAGCAGACGGATAAAATTGTACCTATTGAACATGTAATTGGAAGCTTGTAATAGACATTGTTTCTTAATAACATTTGTTAAATGTTGAGATTATGATTGGTGCTTTGATCTTGTTATTTGTTCATGTATGCTAAGTCTTCCACATCCACATTCACACTTTGATAATACCATGTGAGGGACGTACACCTAGGTCCTATTGCCATTGACTTTATAGTCATTTGGAGTTAGGATTCAGGTAATAAATAGTTCTGTGACAGATGGTATCATAGCATGAAAAATAACTACACCAAGCATGACTCGCATGAAACAAAAACTAAACTCACCTTATATCTCAATCCTAGAAATCTTATGAGTTGTCCTTGTGGACTAAGTTGACTTAGCCTCTAGGTTAGAACCTAGATGTTCTAGAACCAGGTGTAGACTTGTGTAATCCTTAGAGCCTTTCTTTCCTTCTCCTTATGTCCTATAGTATGGGTTGTAGGTTCAGGAAGGTGAGAAAAGGGAGATCTTATTACCACCTTAGACATAATTTCCAGGCATGTGCTTAGGGTAGCTACACAGATGTGCACCATGTTCTTGATAGTCCTCTAGGTTTAATGGCACTAGACTGCCTAATGAGTGTGGTAACTCATTTTGGTTTTGGTTTTATTCAAAAGGAGTATGGTGGTTTTCATCACTTGTTTCAATGTTGGAGAAAACCTATGTCAAGTATTAGTATATGTACATATGAAAAATGTTACCACATGAAGAAATACAATGAGTGTCAATGTAACCTAAGAGAAAGAGGTGTAACATCAAGTCTAGATGAGAGAGTTTCGATGAGAGTTGTAGTCTCTAAAGTTGTCTAGAGCCACGATAAAGGTTATCTAGTAAGTGGCCTAAATGACCAATTTTGATGATGATGATGACGATGATGATGTTAATGATGATGATGGTGATGATGATGATGATGAATGTGTTGATCATGATGTTGATGTTGATGATATGAACTTGCTTCAATATGATCTAAGTCTATCTTTGGAAGGGTCAAGTATGTTTTAATGATATGATATGAGCTTGACCGTGCAACCCTAGCTTTACCTAGCACCATATATGGTACGTATGACTTGGTTGATGTGATGAATCTAGCTAATGGGTAGGCATGATTTATTATGAATAGTGTTGTATATGTCGAGATATGATACATGAGATATGTTTTGAGACCAACACGAGCCTAAATCTCTTTACAAAGGAGGACCTCTAGCATGGGACATACAAAAAGGGTGACCTCTTGATATGAGTTGACCCACCACTGGAGAAGGTTAGAGTACCTAAACTCCAAAATATAAGAAATGTTGAAAAATATGCACGATGAAATACATGATGATGAGTTTCTAGCCAGACCACTTCTAAGTATATGAGCTGAGTCACCTAGTGTATGGTTCTCTTGAAAATGTTGAACCCTAGATTTCCTATGAAAAGCCTAACCCTAGAGAAAGAGGCAATTGAATATATAATGTTTGCTATATTGGTGAGGGAGATGTCCCAAGACCCTAAGATGATGTACATGATGTGTGATCTCCATAATGAGCCTCATACTTGGGTTAGTGGTTTGATATAAGGGACTCTAGTGGTTGGTCTTGTTCTCATTAGTTGGGTAGAAATTTCATGATGGGTAGTTGGTTGTGGTTAGCATGTCTTGTTGGACTTAGATGGGTCTTAACTTGAGTGGCTCGAGCTTGTGGAGCTCTTTCTAGATACAAGTGAGATATATACTAGACCTTGATGTGGATGATAATGTTGTTCCTATAATAATGATTGCTACATGAAATAATCTCTCTAACGTTAATAGTTTGACATATGCACAATTTTTCACTCTCATAAGCTAGATCTAAGTTGGAATCATACCATATATGAAATATGTATATTTGAAATCATGAATTTGATATGATGATGCCTAGAGATCTTAGCTTGAATAATAAGGGGTAACATGCCTAATCTCATACTCAAATGAAAATGATTAACTCGATATGATGATGATCTTGTGGTTATAACTCAAATAAGCACGATAAATAATTTTCTTAATTTTAGATCCAAAATGAGAAATGATGAACAAAATTGGGGATAATTGGTAGAATTTTGGAGGAAAACTAAAACATGCATGAAATATGGTATAAAGATAACGTACACATTCGATGATAGTATTGTTGGAAATTCATGACCATGAACATGTTATTTTGATAATTGATAACATAGATTTTGATAACACACCTTGGTTTCGTATGAAGATATGAACATAAAGGGATGGAAAATCCTAATGCCAAGGCGATGTCATAATATGATTTAAACACCCTATAATATGTAGTGGGGGGAATGCCTCTATACCTCAATTTGATCTCCTAAACATGAGGTTTTTGTTGACTTTGACTCTTGACTATGATCTTGGTCAAATTTTAAGGCCAAAATTTCTTTTAAGGAGGGAAGGATGTGACTACCTGAACTTTCTCTCTCTTCTATCAATCCCTCTCTATCTCTCTTTGGTGACTCATACTGTTCAAATAGATATCAATTCCACAATATAAATATGATGATGCATAGTTTTGGTCACATCGATGATCAATATGACATGTATGACACTAATTTGCACTTTATTACCTATGTTTCAAAAGTTAATGAATCACCATTTCGCAAGATATTTTAACCCCACTACTATGATTTTTTTGGATTCCTAGTATATATCATGTTGTATACATTTCAATTATATTTCCAATGGCTCAAAAAGTGCCTCAATTGGACCATCCTAGCTCAAGTTATGACCTTTCAAAGTCGGCTCATATTGCACTTGAATTTTTCATAAAATTAGCATTATTTGAGTTTTGATGGGCCCAATTAGAGGGGGGTGCAGCCCAACATCCGCAAACCTTGCTTGGGACTAACCCTAGTGCAATCTTTTCCTGACTGTTAGATCTAGGATCTGAGATCCAATAGTCCTAGGTCATCTTCTACCTTTGGCCATACAAGCTACTTTTAGAGCAGCCTATCCACTCCATTCTTGCTTCTTTTGTGAAATTTGATGGCCCAAACAACTTCTTTCATCATTCACATTCATTTATCCTTCTTTTCACTCTTTTTCCTACCTTGTAGCTCCCTCTCCAGCACCACCTTCAATAGCAGCAACCATGGCTACCGTCAGAGATGGGCACATGGGTGCCACCCCCACAACCACCCTCCAACACTGAATCACGATCCATCAACTTCGTAATACATGGGGAAGGAAAGACAACCTCTTTTCTGACCTTACTACCACCTTTTTCAGCTACAAGGGCTTCTCTGGAGAGTAACCTTTGGCACAACCACCGCGATAAGTAGCATCTCAAGCCAGGCGGGCGCGGGCCATCCTGGCCTTCAGATCTAGGGCAACATCACCCATATACTACAATCCGAATGCCACATCACCTTCTCTCCCCCCTTTCTCAGATGAATTAGTGCCACCTTGGCTGCGGCTACCTAGTAGCATGGCACCACATGGGAGGTAACA
The DNA here is from genome assembly GCA_963693085.1 of Alisma plantago-aquatica. Taxonomy (NCBI): domain Eukaryota; kingdom Viridiplantae; phylum Streptophyta; class Magnoliopsida; order Alismatales; family Alismataceae; genus Alisma; species Alisma plantago-aquatica. Next base: position 1,649,073,109 of record OY856409.1, read on the forward strand.
TGCCTGGGTGTCCCCAGCCAGACTTTGGTCCAATAATGCAGTAATGTCACTTATTTCTCTATAGTTCTCATGAAAAACTTCAAAATTGTGTATCTCCCTCCTCAGCCAAATATGGCAAAATTATATACCATTTTGATCATCTTTACAAGCCCTACACAATGTACATACTTTTAGACTCCAAATCTACTTCCAATTCTTTTGTTTTTCTAAAAGTACAAACTCTGATTATGTTGACCAAATTTAGTGCATGTTGTTGACAAAGATTGGTTCATTGGTACTCAATCTACTTTTTTACTTCAAAATAGTTATTGATATACAATTTGAGCCAATATAGAGTCCTAATTACTCTTATTTCTCATGATGACTCTATTGCACAACTATGACTTGTATGGACCTCAATGATGTATCTTTCCCTCTTAATGACTAATTTGCTTCCTAATGACATCTACGACTCTCATATCTTGAAATAAGTCATTTATGAACTTCTATATCACTCTATTATCAGCCCCTAATCCCATGTTGCTATGGTTGTTTCATAACACCTAATGTAGGAATGAGACTCCTTTGTGATGATGTTTTTAGACTTTGAACCAATGAGTTCCTTGACTCATTTGATGCTTTGAACCCTAATGGATGTGTAAATCAATAACATTATGATGTTTTGTGACCTAAATGGCTAAGGACAACCTCTTTAGGACTATATGATGTATGTGGCCCTATTTCACCTTAATTTCCCTCTCGTGTGATATATGTGACTTGAATGGTGGTTATTGTGCCTTAATGTTTATAGCGATACTTTTCTCTTGTTCTCTCAGATGGAATTTGGGAATTCTCCACCCATCATGATATCTTGAATGTGGGTGTATCACCTTAGTCTCATGTTGAATCGTGATGACATATGTGAACTATATTGTTGTGTGCTCGTTTGTGGAAATGTTTATCCTAATGTTGGTCATATGATGCTTATACACTAGGGGACACCCGCCCAACTTTGATTATTCTTCTTATGTCCTTATATTGCTGATGTAAACCATATTTGTGATTGGATCTCATGACTTAATGGATCATGACCTTGTATGCCCTATTATGAGTGTTTTGACCCTAAAGTGCAAGTAGGTGAGTTGAATCTTATAATATCCATATAGAATGAATGGAACCTCACAATGTCTTGAAACTTGAAGAACACCTTCATCATAACTTCTAAATCAATATAAGATCATCAACCATGCAATTAATAAAACTTGAAACCTAATTTTTCCAAAACTCTAAAATAATGCTAATTAGGGTTAATGATGAGAATCCAATGAATGTATGTAATCTTGCTCTTAATCAGGTGTTGCTTGAGATCTAGATGGTCATGGATAGGTTATGAAATATCTAAGTCAAGTAATAGATTTAATAATTATATGACTATTTATTTATTGCTTGAAATGTGATGCATATGTATGCTTGTTTACTTGCTCAAATATTGTCATGTAGTACTCAGTATTGTACTCGATGTGATTATGTAAAAAAAATTGTACTCGATGTTTGTATCGTACCATTGTTTTGTAAATTGCAAACATAATATAGAAACTCCATTATAAAAACCTTGTGCACCTGCCTGTATTCTAGGGGTAAGGACATGAGGCTGGACATCCTACTTGAGTTGTCAAGATAGTGCAGACCAAGTCAATAAAAGGGTTAGCTAATCTTGAGCACCCTTACAAACCCTTCCGGTGGGAAGTTGGTCAAAGGCCTTATGATATATAATGTTGTTGGTATAATTGGAGTGAAATGAGATAAAACACAAGATCTCACTTTGCTAAATACTTAACTTGTTTATTCTTACTTGTTACTTCTGCAAATCTTTTCAAATTATTTAAAGCTTGTGTATATGTATCTTTTAGCCCTATAATTAGCACCTCTTGTGCTTGACCCGCCTTGTTACATGTATTTATAGGTTCTAAGATGGCTAGAAGTTGATGGTCTTGGTGAGCTATATTAGGTGTTCTTGTTGTAGATCCCTAGTTTCCATGAGAAAATTGGTAAAATGGTACTCTTGAACATGTAATTGAAAGCTTTGAATAAACAATGTTGCTTAATAACATCTATTGAATGTTGAGATTGTGATTGGTGCTTTTATCTTGTTATCTATTCATGTATGCTAAGATTTATTCTTCCCCATTCACACTTTGATAATACAATGCTAGGAACAAATGCCTAGGTCTAATCACCATTGACTTTATAGTCATTTAGTGTTAGGATTTGGGTTATAAATGGTTTCGTGACAACTAGGCTCCCACATCACCACAACATGACATGAGACGTGTGTTGAGAGCCTTGGACTTCACCCCTATACATAGGAGTGGTAGGGCTAAGGTTTCAAAAAACCTAAGAGACGATGGGTCAAGTCTCTTGGCTGGACTAATGTTGCGCACAACCAATCCATGGACTGGCCTTCTGGCCTCTGGCTGCACACTACCAGTCATTTGATTGGGATATGGTCAACGGTGTCATAATACTGACTATTAATGCAATCATTAATTGGGTGTTATCATGGATATCATTAACCATATGACCTAGTCCAACTGGTCAATTTGAATCATTCGTTTGACTGGGTTCTCCCTTCGGTCGATTGACCATTCCACTCATCCTTTGGGTGATAGTTTCCAGTAGGTTGATTGGCATCTCAAATATGTCCCAAGGCTTTTGTGCCCAGTCGGTAAACTAGACGCTCTAGTCGATTGATTAACCATTCCAGCCGGTCAATTGAATAGAATTGCCAGTATTATTTAGTTTGATTACCTACACACTTTAGTAACCAATTTAAATCATGTGCATGATTAAACTCATTTTCCCAATGTATGCCATGTGTGTGACCCTATATGGTACTATGTGTGTGACCCTATACGGTACATATTATGTTGGTAGTGATGTCCATAATCATATTGTGAATTAACAAGAAATGAGTGGTATTTAGCAACACATCATTGCTACCCAAGTAATTGGATAACTTGGGAGGAGAAATTCAACCTAAGCTGGTGACTAGTGTTATAATGATTGTATAGTTCCTTTGTCATGGGTATCTAGATTGAATACGAGACATGGAATCACCATCCTCTTAATATTAAATCTATATTTCTTGAACTAGATTAGACTGTAGAGATGCATTGGATCTCAATATCACATATAGACTCACATGAGACTGGCCATGCACTTCTCAATCTCACTTATCAAGTGGCACGATATCACTCCAAATATGAGGGATAAATTCCATCTACATCACTCACAACAATCCCCCATACCTCACAGTGTAACCAAGCACCATTGTGTATCAATCCTTACATACGATCAAGTTGAATGGTGTAAAAATGCATCAATCCCCATGTGATTATTATAGTGACTTCAGGTCTAAAAAATACAATCACCACTATCACATTGAGAGATGACTACCTTTCAATGGTTTCCATGTATCACTCTCAAGGTGGGTCTATCCGGTACACTTGTTCTCTAACAAGTACATATGTGTATGACTTGATATCCAATATCATGACCAATGAGATTTCATCATCATTCAACACACATTTTGGTCTCAAGTATTATTGTTGTCTATACATTTTCCACAATAATATTTGACTAGGGACATGAGAAGAATATATATACTCTAATTATACATAATGTCTCATGTTCAGGTCCTCAAACCAAACCATATTTCATCGATGATTATTATTCTTTAGACATCTATGGCATCATCTAATATTTCAACAAGCATAACAAATGGAATTTGCCTTTATTATTAATAAAATCAATTACATAATGTCCTTATACAATCATCACATTACTGGCTCTTAGGGCATACATACCAATAGACTCCCATTGCACTTAGAGACAATCACTCATGAATCTAATTCCAATTGATATAACATGACCATCATGCTTATGTTGTGAAAGTGCTTTTTTTTAGTGGGTCAAAAACATTGCTCTCAATCAATACTCTACAAATCTTCACACCCCTTTATTGTACAATCTCTAGTATGAGACGAAAACACCAAAGTATGTGCTTGGAAAGTGGATGCGATCAGGGTTCCTTAGCTTGTGCAATGGTTTTATTGTTGTCATCATATAACTCTACTACGTCGCTAATGGTTGGAACCATCCCAAGTTCATAATGATCTTCTTGATCCATACATCTTCATTTACTATGTTGTAAGAAACAATGTACCTAACTTCTATTATAGAATTAGTAATTGTCTCTTACTTGGAACTTTTCCAGATTACAACTCTGTTGTTGAGGTAAAACATAAATATAGATTGTAATCAATAATGATCAATGTCACTTTAAAATATCATGCTGGTGTAACCCTTTACAACCATTTCTTCCTCACCACCATAAACAAGGAACTAATCTTTAGTTCTTCTCAAATACTTAAGGATGTTCTTTACGTCAGTCTAATGACCTTCACTGGGATCTGAATGATACCTGCTTGTCATGCTCAAAGCATACTAGATATTAGGATGAGTGAATAACCTTGCATACATGATATATCCAATTTCATATGCATATGTAATCTTATTCATGCCCCCTTTCTTTAGAAGAACTGGGATGTTGGGCACTGGAGAGACTAACACCATGAGATAGGACAATTTTCCTCTCTTTGCATCCTACACATTAAACCTTTTTGACACTTTGTCAATGTATGTACTATGGATTAGGCCAAGAAGCCTTCTAGATATATCTCTATAGATCTTGATTCCTAATATATTGAATGCTTTTCCTAGATCCTTCATAGAGAAGGCACCTCCCAACCATGTTTTTACTGTTTGTAGGGTGGGGATGTCATTCCCCATCATCAGTATGTTGTATACATACAATATGAGGAATACAATTATACTCCTGCTAATCTTTTTATAAACACATGGTTCATCTTTATTTTGACTGAATCCAAAACTCTTTGATTGCCTCATCAAATCAAAGATTCCAGCTCTGAAGTGCTTGCTTCAATCCATAGATTGACCTTTGTAGTTTACAGACTTTGTTGGCTTCATTTTGAAGTGTAAAGCCTTTGGGTTGTGTCATATACACATCCTCAAGAAGATTCCTATTAAGGAAAATGGTTTTAACATCCATTTTCCAAATCTCATAGTCATAATAGCTGTAATGGAAAGCATGTTCCTAATGTAATTAACTATGGAAACTGGTGGAAAGGTTTCATCATAGTCAACACCTTGCTCTTGTTTAAAACCTTTTGAAACCAATCGACCTTTATAGGTTTGTACATTAACATCCATGCCAGTCTTCTTCTTGAAGACCCATTTATTCCCTATGAGTTTTAACACTTTAGGTGGACCCACTAAGGTCCATAACTTATTCGTGTCAATAAAGTCCATCTAAGATATCATGGCTTCAATCCTTTTCTCAGTATTTGGTCCCTCTATAGCTTCTAAGTAGGTTGTTGGATCATCATCATTTATGACCAACTCATCACCTTGTTGATTCATGAGATATCTAAATCTCTCCAACTTAAGGTGTGTCCTACTATATCTACGAGGTTCATGTGCTACAATAGGAACTTGAGATTCCACAACTACTTGTGATTCTTCTTGTTCCTTTTATAACTCTATAGGTTTAATGTTTTCTTGTTGGTCTCAAACTTCTTCGAGTTGTACTTTATTTCCACTAGTTCTTTTGGAAATAAATTCCATTTGAAGGAATACTTCAGTCTTGGCGACAAACACTATGTTGTTAAATGGAATATAAAAGTAGTATCCCTTGGTTTCTTCAGTATATCCTCATTGCTTATTTGGGTCCAAGATTTTTAGGAAACTATTTTTTAACATAAGCTTCACATCCCCAATTATCATAAAAGACACATTGGGACATTTCCCTTGGTCCATATATCATATGATTTCTTTGAACCAATTTAGAAGGCACACAACTAAGTGTAAAAATTGTGGTTTCTAAAGAATATCCCCAGAAGGAAGTGGAAAGATTGAAAAAACTCATCATTGATTGTACCATGTCTAATAGGGTGCAATTCCTTCTTTTCAATACACCATTATGTTGTGGTGTTGCAGGTGGAGTGCATTGTGATACAATACCATCATCTCGCATAAGGTCCTCAATCTCTTAACTTAAGTATTCTCCACCTTGATTAGATCAAAGTGCTTTAATACTTTTGCCAAGTTGGTTTTGTACTTCCTTCATAAAACCCTCAAACCTTTCATGGACATTGACTTGTGTTTCATTAAATACACATATCCATATCTACCAAGGTCATCAGTAATGTGATAAAAGGTCCAGGTACATTGGTATCATGGATATTGCCAAGTATTGGTAACCACCTCTAGCATTAGTTCTAAAAGGTCCAGATACATTGGTATGTATGAGTCCCATTAGATCACTCACTCTCTCAGTGTTACTGGTGAAAGGTGCTTTTGTCATCTTTCCCAATAAGAAAGACTCACTTGTCTTTAATGATTCAAAGTCAATAGAGTCTAGATAACCATCTTTATGGAGTCTATAAATGTGTTTCTCATTTATGTTCCCTAGATGAAAATGCCAAAGGTATGTTTTAGCTTTTGGAATTAATGTTATAAATGCTTGTCTCATGATTTTATAAGTAAAGACCATAAAACATAGGGGTAGTGCTATAAAAGTTCCTATATTTAGAAATAGAACACTAACCATTCTTTATATGAATTCAAATCCACTCTTATCCAAACAAGAAATAGAAATGATGATTCTATTAATGGCAGATATATAATAGAAGTTCTCTAACTCTATTACAAGCCCACTGGGCCAAGATAAATGATAGGTTCCTACTATAGTGGAAGAAACTCTTGCTCCATTTGCAACGTGTAGTTCCACCTTACACTTCCTTAAGGGTTTACTTCTTTTTATATCCTGCATATTAGATCATATGTGAGATCCACATCCAATATCCAATACTGATGATGAAGAAGTATACATGTTTATCTCAATTACATATATACTTGAAGTGGAGAACTCCATCCAATTCTTCTTCTTCCTAAGTTACTCTAAGTAAAGAGGGATATTCCTTTTCTAGTGTCCATTCTGGTGATAGTGGTGACAATTTCCTTCCTTAATCACCCCTCACCATGCCTTAAGTGCATAAGACTTGGGATTTTGGCTAGCAATAAAACTTCTATTGGATTTTCCTTTACCCTTGGACTTCCCCTTTCCCTTTCTTACAATCAATATAGATTTGGATTTGTCCTTCTTAATTTGTACTTTGGTAGTTCTTAACATACCAAACAACTTAGACAATGGTTTAGAAAAACACATGAAAAATTGGCTATACGATTTAGGCAACTATTTGAATCACATATGCATCAACTCTGCGTCTAAAGGAAATCTCAATCTCTCTAAGTTTTCCACATACCCAATTAACTTCAGCACATGGGGCCCCACTGGATCTCCCTCTACCATATTGCATTTAAATAGCACCTTAGAGACATCATTCCTCTCCTATGTTGCTTGTTCTTGATACATGTTCTTGATATGTCACCATCTTAAGAGCACTCGTGCTCTCATGTTATTTCTGAAGCTCATAGTTCATGGAGAATAGCATGAGTCATTTGATGTCTACATCATCATTAGAATGCTTACATTTAACATCCCTCTCAGTCATAGGTATAATTGGAGAAGGTTCCTAGGGTACTGGTGTATCCAGGACATAGAGCTTATTCTTCTGAGTGAAAGCAATTCTCAAATTCCTGAACCGGTCATGGAAGTTGACCAATCACAACAAAAAATTATTGTTGTTTGCCATTTGTTTCATAAGTCAAAACATGTCTGATTTTATTTGATTTGAAAAAGTTTGACAATATTAATTAGATCTTTGATTAATTATCACTCCCACTATTTTACTTCAAATTACTATCCCTCAGTATTAATTTGGAAATATTGTAGCATCCAATCTTATAGTGGGTGAAGATCCATATTTCAACAAATCATGAGTCAACCTTGGTTGATCACTCACAATCTAATTATTTAGGTAGAAAATATTTTCCAATCACATCTAATGCAACTATTGATAGATGGTATGCACAGTTCTTTATCATATTCCATCTCTATTCTTCTAGGAAATTAATCCTATTAATGCCACCTAGTTAATCTAGACCTGAAAGACAACACAATAGAACATGCACCCTACTATTGCAGACCCACATATCTATTTTCACACTTCCATGAGATAGACAACGCACCAACCTTTGGTGTGCCCACACATAATTGATCAATCTTTTCATGTATGTGTGCTTTTGGAAAGCATCTAAGACTTAATATTGTATTTATGGGTTTTATTTATAGATAAAAATGTACACATATCCAATCACCACATACTTATTTTATGTGTCATATGCATACTATATCCACAAGTGAAACATGCAATCACAAATACATGAGTAATGGTTATGGCCCTACTAATGCAATTATTTGGAGACATAAAGAATTGTTGTCCACCTAAGGTTAAACATCATATGCATCAACCTATAAAGGAAAATCTTTGTGCTAAAAATAGCTTGGTTGTCTATTAGACTCCTTCAGTCGATCAATTGGGCCTCCTACTACTTAGTTTGACTGAATGCTTTAGTTAGTCGGATGGTTCTTACATTTGGTCAGATGAACTACTGCTCATTTGGTTGACTGAACCTTTTAGTTAGTTGGTTAGAACTCTAGTCATTTGCTTGGGTTCCTACACAGTCAATCAATTGGTAATCTAGGCAATCAGCTGGGCTCCTTCTCAGTCAAACGATTGGTCTCCAATCGAAAGACTCGTATGTGCTGAACAATACCTCTAATTTTTAAACTAATGCTACTCCTATCTACTATTACATGATGTAAAGTAAATACCTCAAGTAACATTTGAGGGGAGATAGGGGCTAAGCAATATATTACACTTGGAGATCAGGGAGTAGGTGTAAGGTCTGGGACCCCATAGGGATCCACTCCCTACTAAAAATAAAGAGGGCAACATCCACCAACAAATTTTTTTCTCAAAAGGGGATGAAACCAAATTTATTTAACATGATTGTATCATAACACAAAGTAGCAGCGAAATTGAAAGATATATCTAACCATTACAAAGCTTCTTATCATACTAACTTTCACCATGAAGGGTAACATAAAGGAAAACTAATTACATATGTAGATCTAGCTGAGGATCACCTAACAACTTTCAAGCAAGGTCTCCCAAGAAGCTAGCTATCCTTGATGTGGCCAAGTCCTCCTAAAATTCCTTCTCTTTGTCCAACACCTGGGGTTGGAAGCGTACCCCACAAAAGGAAAAGAAAAGAGAATATCAGAAAAACACTGGTATGAGCATGCTAAAGAGGAAATTGAGCATTATATATTTTAAGAAAAAGGTACATCAAGTAGAGAAGGCTTCCCATTCAAAAAGATAAGGACTACCCAAATTGGGCATAAAAGGAAAAAAACATCATAACTTGATAAAAGAGGATACTTGCCATGAAAAAATAATAAAATTTGTGCAACAAAAGCACATAGATGGGTAGTAGGGCACAAACCCCACAAACATCATCAACCTGCATGCATGTGAGATAAACATAGTCCTAGAACAATATAACACAAAGGCGGCCATGGCTTCACATCCTTGAAAACCTAATAGAGAATGACTCACAGTCAATCTCCCAATATATATAAAAGTTGAGCCAAGGCTTCACATCCTTGAAACTCGAGTATGGGGCACCACTACCACCATCCCATAAATAAAAATGGCACACACCCAAAAACCAAAGTAATTTACATTATTCTAGTGCTACTGATTCACATTGCATATAAATATAGAGGCAAGTAAATAGTTTAGTCAGAAGATGAAACAAAGGTTGCCATCACACAATGGAAAACACAAACATATAACATCCACTTCAAAGTGGCACATAAAAATATAAGAGACCAGCATGCACCAAGGCACAAGATAAGATATCAAGAAAATATCCAAGTCCACAACAAGAATGATAGTTCACACAAACCATGATATCAAGAGATAGACATATGTGTAGGCAAAAGTAAAAAGAATGATAAAGTAGGTGAATTGCTCAATATGGATGAATAGGGGATACAAAATATATAAGAGAGAAGAATTGCTTAATATGAATAATCAGAGATGCAACATACCTCTCACATATTCTTAATCAAAACACTTTCCAAAATCCTAAGCAAGATTAGAGTCCACTTGTCCTATTATAATAACCATATACATGTATTAGCATTATATGCATTCATTGAGAACTCAAAACCCTAAAGTTGTCGAATTTTTCTACAAACCATCAATTTAGGTCTTGAAAACATCACCATCATCTTATTTAGGATATTCTGATCAAAATAACATATAATATTAAGTATTTTGAAGATATGGACTTTTAGGGTTTTTTTAGTGATTTTTAGTTAATTAAATTATCCACAAAAACATCTACTTGAAAAACTCAAAACTAGGCATTGAAATTTATTTTAATTAGATAGCTTACGCTTTTTTGATTCCAAAACATATCTTACTTTTATTTTTCGACCAACAAATCAAAAGATACAAATTTTCGAAGACGGACCAATGATAAATTGCCACATATGCATCTGCGTTTGAAACTGAGAGAGAGAAGGGGTAAAACAGTAAAACGATGAAGAGTTGTCTCTCCCAAACCAACTCCAAAATTAACCAAACTTTACACCTTGACTGATTTGGACGTGTAGAATCTGAATCTGAAATTATTTTTGCTTTTGGGGACTTTTAATAGGTTAAATAATTCAAATCATATTTTCTCTTTCCTCATGCATTAATGACTCTAGGATTATCCAAAAATAATATAACTTCACTCATAAGTCTTATTAAGTATGTTGGATACGAATTTAGTATTATTTCCATTTGTTGATAATGTTTATTTTTAATTAATGATTTTAATATTTTACACACTTTCTCTCTTCTAAATTCACCTTCTTATCAAATGTTTTCCAAGTTGAGTCAAAATTCATCAAAAAGTATATTTTAACATGTATAACACGAATTTGGTTTTATTATATTTTTTGAAGACTTTATTATTTTATTTAATTCATTTAAATTTTATCACTTATTTATCCTTTTAATTTATTAGAGGCATTTATAAACTTTCTAAAAATATAAAACTTGGCCTATAAACAATACTAAATGTGAGGAGCACAATTTTGAGATTAATTTTTTTTTCAACTTAAATTTATTATTTTTGGTCTTCAAAGCATTTTCTCTCTCCTAAATAAAATAAAATATTTAACATAGATCAAATTAGATGCAAATTCACAAATAGACTCATTTAAATGTTTAAATTACGGATTTGAGCTTTATTTCCACTTTTGAAGTCATTAAATATTTTATTTAATATTTTTAAGAAAAAACATCCTTTTCTTTTCTAATTAAAATAGATACGGTTATTATTATCCTAAATTGGTGAATCTTAGCCTCCAATCCAGGTCATATGTCAAGAAAACGAATATGAGGTTTTTATAATCCAATATGTTTTCCTTTTAACATGTTATTCATTATTTCAATCATTTCTCCCATTAATAATTCAAATATCTCATTAATCATGTTTTAAGCATTATCTTTGATTGCCGTTTTCTCTTCCTTGCACCCTAAGGCATAGGAATAATATAGAAAGAATCTACACCACCATGATCCCATGATAAGATAATTCATTTTGTATTTTGTGGAATTATAACTCACTATTCTCAATTATGGACACATTGTCTTTTATGCACATATCCTATATACCTTTTATTGCTTTTATGATTAATTTGAAGGTATTTAATAATATTAATTTATATTCTACATTTTAATGTGATTTATGCTTTCATTAATATATTTAAGGTCACTAAAGAGCATATACTAATCCTTGTTTGGCTAAACCTCCAAGAACTAAGGGTTCTAAGCTATTAACCCTAGAATAAGATTAAGTCCTAGGTTTCAATATGTTACATCATACCACTCTTTAAAGAGATTTTGTCCTCAAAATCTAAACAATTACCTACCACCCCTTAAGAGATTCATTCGAATAAGCCATAAGGTTTCCTGCACAAGGCAAGGATACTAGGTATAAGAAACCTAAGCTAAAGGTAAACATCTTAAGGGAGACATGTTTGAAATAGTTAGATAACCGACAACTACATGCTCTGATACCATGCTGTAAGGAGTGGGATCCCATAGGGATCCACTCCCTACTAAAACTAAAGTGGGAAACATCCACCAACAATTTTTTTTCTCAAAAGGGGATGAAACCAAATTTATTTAACATGATTGTATCATAACACAAAGTAGCAACAGAATTGAAAGATATATCTAACCATTACAAAGCTTCTTATCATACTAACTTTCACCATGCGGGGTAACATAAAGGAAAACTAACTACATATGTAGATCTAGCTGAGGATCACCTAACAACTTCAAGCAAGGTCTCCCAAGAATCTAGCTATCCTTGATGTGGTCCAAGTCCTCCTAAAACTCCTTCTCCTTGTCCAACACCTAGGGTTGGAAGCGTAACCCACAAAAGGAAAAGAAAAGAGGATATCGGCAAAACGCTGGTTTGAGCATGCTAAAGAGGAAATTGAGCATTATATATTTTAAGAAAAAGGTACATCAAGTAGAGAAGGCTTCTCATGCAAAAAGATAAGAACTACCCAAATTGGGCATAAAAGAAAAATAAACATCATAACTTGATAAAAGAGGATACTTGCCATGAACAAATAATAAAATTCATGCAATAAAAGCACATAGATGGATAGTAGGGCACACACCCCACAAACATCATCAACTTGCATGCATGTGAGATAAACATAGTTCTAGAACAATAAAAACACAAAGGCGGCCAAGGCTTCACATCCTTGAAAACCTGATAGAGAATGACTCACCGTCAATCTCCCAATATATATAAAAGTTGAGCCAAGGCTTCACATCCTTGAAACTCAGGTATGGGGTACCACCACCACCATCCCATAAACAAAAATAGCACACACCCAAAAACCAAAGTAATTTACATTATTCTAGTGCTACTGATTCACATTGCATGTAAATATAGAGGCAAGTAAATAGTTTTGTCAGAAGATGAAACAAAGGTTACCATTACACAATGGATAACACAAACATATAACATCCACTTCAAAGTGGTACATAACAATATAAGAGACCAACATTCACCAATGCACAAGATAAGATATCAAGAAAATAAACAAGTCCACAACAAGCAAGATAGTTCACACGAACCATGATATCAAGAGAATAGACATATGTGTAGGCAAAAGTCAAAAGAATGATAAAGTTGGTGAATTGCTCAATATGGATGAATAGGGGATACAACATACTTAAGAGAGAAGAATTGCTCAATATGAATAATAAGAGATGCAACATACCTCTCACAGAGTCTTAATCAAAACACTTTCCAAAATCCTAAGCAAGATCAGAGTCCACTTGTCCTATTATAATAACCATATACATGTATTAGCATTATATGCATTCATTAAGAACTCAAAACCCTAAAGTTGTTGACTTTTTCTACAAACCACCGATTTAGGTCTTGAAAACATCATCATCATCTTATTTAGGATTTTCTGATCAAAATAACATATAATATTAAGTATTTTGAAGATATGGACTTTTAGGGTTACTTTTAGTGATTTTTAGTTAATTAAATCATCCACAAAAACACATACTCGAAAAACTCAAAACTAGGCATCAAATTTATTTTTATTAGATAGCTTACACTTTTCTAATTCTAAAACATATCTTACTTTTATTTTTCGACCAACGAATCGAAAAATACAAATTTTCTAAGACGAACCAATGATAAATTGCCACATATGCATTTGCGTTTGAAACCGAGAAAGAGAAGGGGTAAAATAGTAAAATGATGAGGAGTTGTCTCTCCCAAACCAGCGCCACACCATGGCTGTAAGATGTTGCTTGCTTGCTTGGGGGAAAATTTGGGCGAATCCACTACACTCGACGAAATTAAACACACAAGTACTCGATACGAAGAGCACAAGAAACCGAACGAGATGGTACCTGAGATTGCACAGGAGATGGAGGGAGCATGGAGAGAAGGGCGCCGCAAGGTCTGCATCTTCGGCGGCTCATATCAGGGTCAAACAAGGATGAAAATCCAAATTGGCTATAGCGTTGAGTTGTAAAGACGATGGGGGTGCTAGGGTTATAGGTATATATAAGTCATGAGATGTGGTTTAGGGTTCGTGTATGTGTGGTGTGAGAAGAGGTTTTGGTTGGTTTGGGAAAGCTCAAATAATCGATGAAAATACTAAAAACTTGGGATAATGTTGTGGGAAATCTCGCAAGGAATCCAACGAGCCTAAGAACTCTTGATTTGGTTGAGATACGAGGGAGATATGGCCAACTGAAAAATAAAAAATTTCGGAAATTACTGTTCACCCGCACCAGTCTCCTACTCAAGGTAGGAGATGATCTGCGAGCCATTGGATTAAGATCCAACGGTCCATGTGCGTGCCATTTATTAGGTTGCCAAATAAAAACCGGACTAAAGTTCGTATTTAATCATTTAACTTTTTCTCCTTTTCTATTTGAGGGTGCAAACAAACTCCAAAATTAACCAAACTTTACATCTTGATTGATTTTGACGCGTAGAATCTGAATCTGAAAATATTTTTGCCTTTTGAGGACTTTTAATAGGTTATATAATTCAAATTATATTTTCTCTTTCCTCATGCAGTAATGACTCTAGGATTATCCAAAAATCATATAACTTCACCTATAATTCTTATTAAGTATGTTGGATACGAATTGGGTATTATTTCCATTTTTTGATATTGTCTATTATTTTAATTAATGATTTTAATATTTTACATACTTTCTCTCTCCTAAATTCACCTTCTTATCAAATATTTTCCAAATTGAGTCAAAATTCATCCAAAGCTCTATTTTAACATGTAGAACACGAATTTGGTTTTAATATATTTTTTGTAGACTTTTATTATTTTATTTAATTCATTTAAATTTTATCACTTATTTATCCTTTTAATTTATTAGAGGCATTTAGAAACTTTCTAAAAATATAAAACTTGGCCTATAAGCAATAATAAACGTGAGGAACACGATTTTGACATTAAATAATTTTTTTTCAACATATATTTATTATTTTTGGTCTTTAAAACATTTTATCTCTCTTGAATAAAATAAAATATTTAACATCGATCAAATTAGATGCAAAGTCACACATAGACTCATTTAAATAGTTCAATTACGAATTTGAGGTTTATTTCCACTTTTTAAGTCATTAAATATTTATTTAATATTTTTAAGGAAAAACATCCTTTTATTTTCTAATTAAAATAGATACCGTTATTATTATCCTAAATTGGTGAATCTTAGCCTCCAAGCCAAGGCATATCTTAAGAAAATGAATATGGGGTTTTTATAATCCAAGAGGTTTTCCTTTAAACACATTATTCAATATTTCTATCATTTCTCCCATTAATAATTCCAATATCTCATTAATTATGTTTTAAGCATTATCTTTGATTGCCTTTTTCTCTTCCTTGCACCCTAAGGCATAGGAATAATCTAGAAATAATCTACACCACCATGATCCCACGTAAGATAATTAATTTCATATTTTGTGGAATTATAACTCACTATTCTCAATTATGGACACCTTGTCTTTTATGCACATATCCTATACACCTTTTATTGCTTTTATGATTAATTTGAAGGTATTGGGTAATATTAATATATATTCTACATTTTAATGTGATTTATGCTTGCATTAATATATTTAAGGTCACTAAAGAGCATATACTAATCCTTGTTTGGCTAAACCTCCAAGAACTAAGGGTTCTAAGCTATTAACCCTAGAATAAGATTAAGTCCTAGGTTTTAGTATGTTACAACATACCACCCTTTAAAGAGATTTTGTCCTCAAAATCTAAAAAACTACCTACCACCCCTTAAGAGATTCATCCTAATAAGACAAAAGGTTTCGTGCACAAGGCAAGGATACTAGGTATAAAAAACCTAAGGTAAAGGTAAACATCCTAAGGGAGACATGTTTGAAATAGTTAGAGAACCGACAACTACAGGCTCTGATACCATGCTGTAAGGAGTGGGATCCCATAGGGATCCACTCCCTACTAAAAATAAAGAGGGCAACATCCACCAACAAATTATTTTCTCAAAAGGGGATGAAACCAAATTTATTTAACATGATTGTATCATAACACAAAGTAGCAACATAATTGAAAGATATATCTAACCATTACAAAGCTTCTTATCATACTAACTTTCACCATGCAGGGTGACATAAAGGAAAACTAACTACATATGTAGATATAGCTGAGGATCACCTAAAAACTTCAAGCAAGGTCTCCCAAGAAGCTAGCTATCCTTGATGTGGTCCATGTCCTCCTAAAACTCCTTCTTGTCCAACACCTAGGGTTGGAAGCGTACCCCACGAAAGGAAAAGAAAAGAGGATATCAACTAAATGCTTGTATGAGCATGCTAAAGAGGAAGTTGAGCATTATATATTTTAAGAAAAAGGTACATCAAGTAGAGAAGGCTTCCCATGAAAAAAGATAAGGACTACCCAAATTGTGCATAAAAGGAAAATAAACATCATAACTTGATAAAAGAGGATACTTAACATGAACAAATAATAAAATTCATGCAACAAAAGCACATAGATGGGTAGTAGGGCACACACCCCACAAACATCATCAACCTGCATGCATGTGAGATAAACATAGTCCTAGAACAATATAAACACAAAGGCAACCAAGGCTTCACATCCTTGAAAACCTAATAGAGAATGACTCACCATCAGTCTCCCAATATATATAAAAGTTGAGCCAAGGCTTCACATCCTTAAAACTCGAGTATGGGGCACCACCACCACCATCCCATAAACAAAAAGGGCACACACCTAAAAACCAAAGTAATTTACATTATTCTAGTGCTACTGATTCACATTGCATGTAAATATAGAGGCAAGTAAATAGTTTAGTGAGAAGATGAAACAAAGGTTGACATCACACAATGGACAACACAAACATATATCATCCACTTCAAAGTGGCACATAACAATATAATAGACTAACATGCACCAAGGCAAAATATAATATATCATGAAAATATCCAAGTCCACAACAAGCAAGATAGTTCACATGAACCATGATATCAAGAGAATAGACATATGTGTAGGAAAAAGTCAAAAGAATGATAAAGTAGGTGAATTGCTCAATATGGATGAATAGGGAAGTGTGTTGGATGTCTTGGGAATCCCATGTCATGAAAATGTGCTATGGGAAGTGTGTTGGATGTCTTGGCCATCACCCCTTTATATAGAAGTGGTAGGGCTAGGTTTTCCAAAACCCCTAAGAGACAAAGGGTCAAGTCTCTTAGCTGGACAATGGATGTGCACAACTAGTCGATCAACTGGCATGCTGGCCACTAGATGCACACTGCTAGTAGGTAAATTGGTCTATGGTCAGCTACACAATAAGTTGATTGTTAATGCAATGATTAATTGGGTGTTATTACAACTATCATTAATTGTTTGGCCTAGTCCAGTTGGCCAGTTTGAATAAGACAGTTGACTAGATTCTCTAGATGGTTGACTGATCATTCTAGTCATCCGTTCGGTGACACTTTCTATTCGGTTGAATAAACTCTTCGGCAGTCAATTGGCATCTCAAATATCTCCCAAGGATTTTGTTGCAGTCGGTCAATTGGAATATCCATGCGATGGACTGGCCATTCCAGTCGGTCGATTGGCATTGCCAATATTATTTAGCTTGGACCTAAACACTTTAGTAACTAAATCAAATTGTGTCCATGATTGAACTCCTTTTTCCAATGCATCCTATGTGTATGACCCTATAGGCTCCATATTATGTTGGCAATGATGTCCGTAGTCATATTATGAATTCATAAGAAACGAGTGATATCTAGAAACACATAATTTCTACCCAAGTAATTTGATAAGTGATCGTATAGTTTATTTATTAAAGATATCTAAATTTATCATGAGGGATGGAATCATCATATTCTTAATATTCAATCTATGTTTCTTGAACTACAGTAGACTGTTGAGATTCATGTGAGCTCCATAACTCCTATTAACTCACATGGGAATGACCATGTACTTCTCCGTTTCACTTATCAAGTGTCTAGGATACCACTTCAATAGGAGGGACAAATTTCATCTACATCACTCACAACAATCCCCATGTGTCACAATGTACCCAAGAACCATTGTATGGGAACCCTTATTCAAGACCATGTTGAATGGTGTTAAGTACATCGAACGTCATGTGATTATTATAATGACTTTAGGTCTAAGAACCACAATCACCGCTATCACATTGTGAGAAGATTCTTACTACCATTTAATTGTTTCCATGTATCACTCTCAAGGTGGGTCTGTTTGGTACACTTGTTCTCTAACAAGTAATTATGTGTATGCCTTGATATTCAATATCATGACTAATGAGATTTCATCATCAGTAAACACACATTCTAATCTTAAGAATTATTGTTGTCTATATAGTTTTCATAATAATATCCAATTAGGTACATGGAAATCACACACACACACACACACACACACACACACACACACACACACACACACACACACACACATATATATATATATATATATATATATATATATATATATATATATATATATATATATATAGGCCCTCAATCCTAACCAGAAGTCACCAAGTAATATTATTTATTTGACACTATTATCTTATATCATCATCTCATATTTGAACAAACATAATAAATAGATTTTGCCTTCATTATTAATTGAACCAATTACATAATGTCCCAATACAATCATCACAAGACTGGATTTTAGGGCATACATACCAATAAGATCAACACCAAATTAGAGGAGGGGTACTACTATTCATACACATAATAATCATATCAGTAGCAAAGGAGAAGGGATGATATGCACCTAGGCAACTAGGAAGGGAGGAGGAGCAACCCATTTCACATGAGGTAGGAGAGGTTGACACAGATGTGGGAAGTTTTTGGTGGCGGTATTCAATCACTTGTCCAAATTAGTTGTGTTGTTGCATCATATAGCAAAACATATGTCCATTTTGTACAGAAAAGTCATCTCAAATCAGTATAGTTGGGGTGATTGAGATCTTGGTGGAGGTTGGGATGAGCTAGAATGAGCTATGGGGGTACAAGTAGAGGATGGTATAGTTCTAGACATGGATTTATTTATGGATGTGGCACTTAAACTCCTCCTTTGCAATTTGGTTTTTAGCTAAATTTTCCAAAAATGGATCTTCAGTGGCATGTTCAACGTAGCCACATATCAATTTTGGGCATAGGGGACTATTTTTGGTCTAGACATAAGCAAATCAAGTCATGTGATGTAAGGTTATCTTTCCCACTTCAACCTACCCTTATGTAAGAGGCAATATACATGGTAGTAGTGTCATCAACTATGCTTATTTCATTGTATTTGGGGTGAAGGTTGTAGTTTATCAAAAGGGCTATGATTCTAGTCACATGGGTAAGGGAAGATGCATTCCAGGTCCCAATCTAGTAGTAGGGAGCCCCATATTTCTAAATTTCCATGTATATGTCATGAATTTGGAGTAGGGGATCATAACTCTTAGAGAAATTGAGAAAAAAATTGTGTTGTCTGTATCACTAGGATATACTATATCCCATGTGGGAATCCTATCAGATTTTATAAAGAATTGTTAAAGGCTTTCCTTAGATATTTGAAACCTAACACCTTATATTATGGAGGGGATAATGATAAGGGTAACTTACATGGGAATAAGAGTTGTGTGATTTTTGGCATAGGTTTAATTGATAACTTGCATACTCTGTGGATGATTCTGGATGGACACCCTATAAGATATAATAGCATCAACTTCATGGAAATGGATTATCATTTTATGTGTAATTCCTTCAAATTTTGGAAAAGGGGGCTCAGATAGCTTGTATCATTTGATAGCTTGATCACAAGTAAAATGGAATTACATAAAAAGAAACCATCCTAGAGGATGTAGGGGTGGATTGTCTTATCTTTGTTCACTAAGAAAAATTCTCTTTCTCTCGATTGGATTCACCACAAAAAAATGAGAGAGAAGATATAAAGAAAGGGAAGAACTAGGGTTAGAGAGAGGGATTTTGAATTGATGAACCACCTAGAAACTAGAGTTATGGGCTATAAGGGGGAGGACGATGAATGATAGTTCTAGAAGGAGAGTTGGAAGATGAGGATAACTAATTTTAGAGGAATATTCCCAATTGGTAGTATAAATATAATAGAACAACACAATGTCATGCTGCATTTTGGGAGAAAATCTTAGATGAAGACAAATTCTATCAACTCTAAGGTTATATTGTAAAAATAATTTCCTCAAATAATTCCTTTCACTGATAGTTTCTCTCAAACACATCAAAATGCCATCATTTAAGCTTCCTCAACACAAATCCAAATGATGATGCTGACCACCCTCACCTATGGGAATTTGGAAAGTATAGTCTATAAGTCTTAGATCAATTTATTTGTGACTCAATTGATGTACTATTTAATCATGCACTTTAATACACTCATTGGCAAACTTTGACAATAAAAGAAGAATAATTTAATGTTTTAGAAAATATGAGATAAAACTACATGAATTTACATACAAATAAGGCAGTTTTTCGACACAATCAATCTAGTTAAACTAAAATTTTAAGAAAGCATGATAGAGTCATAAGATCCATCTTGATATGAGGCAAGTAAATTTCATCAAGAGCAGTGATAAGTAATGGTGATCTAATAAAATGGAATTGTTTCCTAGGTATAAAGTTAATTTTTTTGTAAGTTTCTTATTGGTGTCAACATGTGTAATATAGATATCCTTCTTAGTAATGTGATCACAAAACACATATGTGTTCTTATATCCACTACAATAAATGGCTACAAGAGAGATTGATTGCACTAATAAAATCACAATATTTGGGAGAAGCATCAAGATATATCAAAGTAATTGAGTATTTTTTCAATCATTGGACTTGGGAAAAAATAATACCAACAACTATGTATTCATCTTCATTGTTGATAGAGATAATTTTCTTTGTTTATTAGAGGACCATGAAAGCAAACAAGGTCCTAAAAGGAAACATGTGTCTCTTGTACATTTTATATCAATTAGACACCTCAGATTATTAAAATCACCACAAAAATAGTGAGATTAATTTACTTTATTTGGGTACCATAGCCAACACCTAAAGTTTTGGCTAGATACTTGAAAATTCTCTTTACACAATAACACATGAGTTTCCATGGAAAGACTGAAAGCATGCACAAAATATCACACCAAAAGTGATATCTGGTCTGGAGGCAACAAGATGTAGTAAACTAACAATCACACCGCGGTAAAGCTTTATATAAATTTTGTGACCTTTTTCATCCTTATTAGGATTTAATGTTTGATCCATGAAAGTATTAATTGGCTAGGATTTAATGAGATCATTTGTATGTTTTCCTTAGTTGATGAAGTGACCATCTTTTGTTTGCTTTGGAATCACAGGAACATTGTTATCTCCTCCACATGCTAAATCTCCAACTAACTATGCATAAGGGAACTAAACTCCTGGAAAAGATCAAAATTAGTAGAAATGAAATTAAAATACCAGCATAAGTTTGGTTTACAAATAATCAATATAATAATTTTTAAGAAAGGAGTAGAAATAACTTTTCCCATGACATAGCCATTGATTTGAAGAAAAAGCTCTTTAGTTTCTCATTCCATGCCTCTAGGGGCTTGTTTGAGACCATAAAATGGCTTTTGTAAAAAATATACATGGTTAGCTAGCTTATTATTTTTAGATCCATAAGATTGATCCAAACAGACTACCTCCTCTACTTCATTGAAAAAATAATTTTTAACATCCTTTTGATAAACAAAAGGAAGTTATGTTATTATGTCTGTTAAAGGAAAGCCACTTACTAATAGATTCTATCCTTAAAATATATGCATAACTTTCATCAAAATGAATACCTTCTTTTTGGTTATATATGTAGAATACTAACTTCTCTCTGTTTCCTATCACCTATCCTTGTTCGTATATCTTGTTTTAGAAATACCCATAGTTGGATCTTGGCACAAGCATCCATACCTTGTTCATGTCAAATTATTAAAACTCCTATTGCATTTCCATGGTTGTTTATTATCTTCAAGAGATTCCTTTATGGGTTTTGTTTAAAATTTTGATATGAAGGCATTATTGTCTTGATCCATGTATACATCTCTACTTTGACTTTCTTAAGGGGTGGCCTATGATGATCTCATTTGGATGTTCCTTTGCATATCATGGGGTTGGACCCTTATGTTCTTCATCCTGAGAGCTTTCCTCATAAACTTCTTGATTAGTTAGCTTATGTTGACAAATGTTTGATGTCATTATTTTATTTTAGTAACAGATCAACTAGATATCATCACAAACAACATTCTCAGAAGTATAAGAATTAGTTTCAAAGAAAATTTATTATAGTAATAATATCTCAATCAATAACATTGTGTGTAAAAATAGCCAGACTAAGATTATCTATAGTGGGGGTGAGGCCCATAAGTTATCAAGGCCAAAGTGATGGGAGGAAAACAAACACCCTGGGCAAAAATACGTGGTTCTTATACACAAATGAGTGGAAAAGTGCACTCTAGATGAAATACACACGTCCTAACTATTTGGTGGTGTTGAGGTACAACTAAATAATATTTATCTAATGTACACACACAATTGACATGCAAGATGGATGTTTAGTCAATTACAATTTATTTCAAATAAAAGGGGATGTAAACATATATATTATATAAAATTGAGGTCAAAGGACCCATCAATAATAATTCTACAAATACCAATATCCAAGTAGATAGAAAGTCCAACAAAAAATATCTTTTAAGAGATAAGGAAAATGAATAAAGAAAATTTAGGGTTTTAGTCAATATGATGCTCAAAATATAATAGGGTGCATGCACATACTTGGAAAACATCCCTAAAAATCCCAAGTTCAACACTATCCATTGCCAAACCATATAAATCCAAGGTTAGAGTTTTAATGCACCTAATAACATTGTATATAAGGATTAGGGTTTAGTGCCATTAAATATTAAAGATAAAAATATTACCCTTTTGTTAATACTAGTTTAGATTACAAAACCAAACTGTCAAATAGATGAAATTCTAATGAATCCAAAATATGTTTTACATTAATCTTATGACTTACAAATATTTAGGTATGAATATAATAAGACTAACATATTTGATGTATTAACAAAACCAGTCAAAAGACCAAAACATCGTGCATTGAGACTTTAGGGTGTATGGTGTGACCTGGTTAGAATAGTTATAGGACAAAGATAAATCTCACATGGCTAGATGAAAAATATGGGTGAAAAGACCTAAATATCCGATGCACCAAAGATCCTGCCATAACCCCAATAAGGTTATATATGTAAACTAACCCCCAAGAATCTTCTGCTATGATTGATGGCTGAAGAGGAATAGCTTCAACAAGGTGTTGACTCTCAAATAAAACTTGAAAAGTGAGTCACAAAGTTTAGAGAAAAAGGTCACTATCACATTGTTGATGTTTCAGTGAGCACATTGAGCCAAGACTCAGCTTTAAGCAACATGAAGTCTCCCTTCTACATACATTGATGCCATGGGAGGAGCTTTGAGGACATCAAGCCAAGAAAAAACCCTATCACCGTGTGAAAATACAATGCGCGTCGCTGTAAGGAGTGGGAACTGAGAGGAGATCCAATCCCTAATTAATTTGAGGAATGAATCCATCTAATACAAACATACAAAAACATATGCTAGAATAGGTATAAAATTTTCATTTCTCAAACAATGGTATTCAAAAAGACAAAAATGTAGCAAAAAAAATAGTGAATCATGACTATATTCAATTTTACAAAAGTACATCATAATATCTCATATAGGGTTTACATTTATGTACAACATCATCAGGATTTAAGTAGAGGGATATCTAGCTATCTCAAATCTGTCTTCTAGAGAGCTTTACCTAGCCAAGTCCATGTCACCATGCCAAGTCTTCCAAGTCCTACACTTGGGGTTGGAAGCATACCCCACAAGAGAAGACAAAAATGGAAGTTGTCAGTATAAAAGTCGATATGCGCATGTTAATAGGGAATTGAGAAACATTAGAAAATAAGGGAACCAAATATAACAGGGATTTCCATAGAAGAGGAAAAGTACTATCCAAGTGGGTATTGAAAGAAAGTCATTTATTGGAGATGAATAGTAAGATATTTCTTGACTCAAAACATCATCAAAAATATAAGCAGTGCTTGTAACCAACATAGACTAAGGTTATTTCAAGTAGGGCTCTAACATCATAAGATCTTAGCCTAAAAGTATTGGGTGGAACACACACACCCTGGGTAGAATACACACACCCTTTATATATATCCAAGTGGAATGTGTGCACTCAGGACAGAATACACACATCCAAAAATATGGTTATACATATGTATTTCTATAAGAAATAAAATTAGTCTAAGCCATGCACAATATAGAAGCAAGAACAATTTTAGTCAATTTAAAACAATAGGATGAGAACACCCATAAATTATCATATGGGGTCAGAGGACCCATAAACAAATATTCAACAATATCCACAAATAAGATGCATAAGAGTTCACATTTCATCCAATATCACAAATTAGGGTTCCATAAGGAATAAGAACATGATAAAAATAAGAGTCCAATAATAATATCCAACAAAGTAAGATGATCACAAGGTCAGAATCAACATAGAGTCTTTCACATGAAATAAATTCTCAGAAGAGTGTGTAGGCTAATTTGTCCATCAGACCAAGAGAGAGAGAGGGAATGATAGGTGATCGCTCAATATGATGAATAGGAATGCAACCTACCACAAATAGAGTCTACATAAGTCCAAAGTCAACCCAAGGTCCAAGTCTAGATCTCCAAAGCGCATATTAAACATATATGTACAATTAGGATTAGATTTACATTATTTACATAAACCATAACAATTTCATTTTAATTATTATTGACTTAGGTTATAAAAACCATGTGATATTTTTTATTATATTTTTTTGAGTTCATAACATATTTGACTTTATCTATCTAACTTATATATTATTAGTAATGAATTTTAGAAATATTAATCAATAGGAAAATGCCATGTTGACAAATGATCTTGAAACTCAGAATCGCATTGCCCATGTGGCCCTATATGATTGGCCAAATGATACAGGCCACACACACGACTCAAAGTGATGGAAGGCAAGAAAAAAATTGTGAAAAGACTGAAGTACCCTTGGGTATGAAAAGCAACATAATGTGTAACAAGAGGGTACATGAGTAAAAATAGAGTTGCTCATCTTCAACAAGACGTGAAGCATAAACCATACCACAACACAAGGCATTGATGTAGAGAATAAAACTTGTGCATTTGTCAAACTAGAGTGACAATGGAAATTAGACACAAGTTCCTAATGATGAGCAAGACACAACACTCTTGGACAAAGGTGTTGTAGGGACCAGAAACCTAGAATGCACCATCGCCATTACTGGCTTGGAGGGAGCAACATCAAAACATAGAAATATTGCAAAGAAGAAGAATTAGAACATTTCATTGTGTTTGTGGAGTTCAAACAAAGATAATGGTGCATAATCTGGTTTGACGAGCACCAAAATCACAAAGGTGAACCAAAATTGCAGAGACACTGAAGAAGAAGGTGCAAAATTGGGGAAATCAAACCGCTACCTCATCGGATTCAATTGGTGGCACATGGGGATTTACCATGACCATTTAAAACTAGAGACAAGTCTAGAAGATTTCTAGAACCCATAGTCTCACCTCTAAGGTCAGGCACGCTCTAGAATGCTTGGGATATCACAACCGAACTGATAAGGATGTGAGAAGCCAAACTAATACTAGGTGCATGCTTTATGAGGTGCAACAAAGATAATGAGAGGATTTACCAGGGGTTCAAAGCCTCAAGGTTTCAAGGGGGTAGAAGAAGGGAGAGGAAAAGGTAGTAGATAGGGGAAAGTGGAGGCGGGGTGCAGAAAGAGCAGCAAGGTCTCAAAACCCACATATTTATAGGGTCATAAGACGTGGAATTTCAAGGGGAAGATGGGAGAAAAGATATCATGGAAATGGATTGAAATTTGAGAGAGAATCATGATTAAGATCCTTATGTATTCTACGTGCAAAATAGGAGATGAGCTAGAAGAAGAAGAAAGATAATTGTCCATACGATTAAAAATCTGATGGGTTTAGAAGTGTCTGTGATTTTATGTAAGGAAAAACGTGTGACAAAAAGCATAAATTAATTGGATTAAATTGCATTCCAATCCTTTAAGGATCTATTCATTAATACCTTCATTTTCTAGCCAAACTGGGATAGATAATAATATCCAAAAATTATGCAAATCCATACTCGAACTAGTTAAGACATGTAGATTCCAACTTCGTCATTAATTCTATTTTTGCAGTCAATACTATATTATTTAATATTTTTGAGTTTATATTATATTTTATTTCCTTACTAAATTAGGATAGTTAGGATTATTCAAACAATGTGAAACTTGGAATCTAAGCTAACTGCAAACATGATTTTACTATTAGATTTGGGTTTTGAGATTTCCTTTAACGAGTTCTACTACAAGTAGAGATTTAGACACGTCATCGCTATATTATTATAACATTACAATATTACCACCTTTATTTGTTATTTAGAGTCCCATTATGCTCAATTGTTACCAAAAGGGTTTTCCTATATTATTATCCAAAAATTTCTATATGTTGCCTATGTATCATATTAAGTTCATTAATTTAATATTTATTTAAATAGTGGAACATTATTTATGTTTATGGACATGGAAATCTACATTGTTATTCCTACTCACGTGCTAAGCATATTTTTCCACTTGTTAAACATATCTTAGCCATCATGTGACTATTAGGTACCAAAGAGATCATATGTAACATATCTCATGCATTCACTTACATGTTAGCATACATATATGTTATTATGCTAATGAGAATGTATTATAATATAATATTGATTATAGAACCTAGTGCCACTTAATATGTTTTTTTCATTTTTGAACCTATATATATTAAAGTTACCATAGTATTAACCATGTATTGTATTTTATAAATCTTAGGTTCCATAAAAATGGTGGTTTGGTTGGTTAATGGAAAATGAAATGATAAAACAAGTTTTAGTTTGTGGATATTTAGAGTTGAATACGGTTTTGGCTTTTATATAATCACACTAAACATACTAACTTTTAGGTTATGGGAACTTAGTTGCCTCAGGATCTCCCACGATGGAGACCCCTCCAGTGAAATTGGGATGAAAGGTGGGAAATGAGAGTGGGTGAACTGAGTGGATTAAATAGAAATGTGGAATAAATGAAATAAACTCCATCATTAACCAAAAAGCATATCTAATCTTAATCAATGAATGAGTGAATAAAATGGGGTGTCAATAGTCTAGTTTATAATTTCCTTAGACACACTTATTGTAAGCAAGAGAATGCCTAGATGATCATGATAGTTTGGGTTTCCAAGAAGACCAATATTGCATAAGCTTCTACTATTACATTGACCGAATAAAGGGAAGACACTAATTTTGTAGTTATGAGCAACACTAGTAACCCCACTAAGTTTCCTAATCAACACTCAAATGAGGTTGATTCTGACAAAGAGGTATTTTATGGATCTTCAAAAACTTTTGATGATGATGGTTCTAATGAAGAGACCGTGAAACTCTTAGTACTACTATGGTTGGTTTGATTACCACCAGTCCTCAACTCATAGCCTGCTAGCCACAATTCTACTAAATCCATTTTTGTGAATGATTTTTTTAGAATAAAATAGAAATAGTAATGGGAAACCTAAAGGTCTTAGTATAAAAAAACTTGATGATTTTACTTTTAGACCTCCTAGTTCCTCTAGGACCTACATATATTCTTTTTTTAGAATGGAAGTATTGTATCCAGCCAAGCATTGGCTAAAAGAGGCTCAAATGGTAAGCTCATTCGATGATGTTTTGTATATTGTCATGGGGCTGAACTTAAAAACTGCTAAGTTTGAAGAGTACAGAAAGAGGTTAAATACTCAGTGGTCATTCTAAATGGGAAAAAGGTCATGGAAAAAAAGATGAAAAACCTCCTAAGAAGTACTTTCTTGATTACCAATGGTTTTCTACACACACTCATATCTTTAAAAGAACTTTTTTCTTGTATAATAGTAGAGAATGCACCATTAAAAAAATTAGATAATCTGATTGACTGGTCTAGTTTGAAGTCATAGATGATGGTAAATCTTTTCTTGTTATTTTTGTTTTAACCACAACCATGATAAATGTCTAAGAAGACTATGATATGATGTTGAGACTATTCATTGCTCCTTGAATGAATCCTGGATTATCTTTTCTTATTTTAATGTTGTTAGGAAAGAAAACAAAAATCTTGGAAATGATCCTTCACTAATAAGTCCATGGAGGATTTCAATGAATGTGTCCTCAATTTTGGTTTACTTTATCTCAATCGCAACGGTCCTTTTTTTCTTGGGATAACCATCAAGGTAGAAATAGCTTGTTACTTCTAGAAGTGATATCATCTTATAGAATGTTGATTTTGTGTCTTATTTCATGTATTTGAAGGTTTTTTCCATTATATCATTATTAGGCCACAAGATCACATATTTCGAAGAAACAAAATCATTGCACCTTTGATGTTCATAAATTATTGTAATGTGAGTGATGTTCCTTGATGCATCCAATAAGGTTGGGATAATCAAAGTGGATGACCATCCTGTGTTTAAGGTTTATTTGAAACTGGAGTTTCTTATATCTATCTTATCTAATTGGAATAAAAGTATGTTGGGTTATCTTTATGAGTCAGACATGGTTTTTATAAGAAAAACTAAAAATGCTCAAGTTAAGAAATGATGTTTCTTGTATGAAGTCTGCTTGTGTTGTTATTGCTTAAGAGGAATCTCTTCTTTGACAAAAATCATGTGTTCAATGGCTCAAGGAAGGTGATTCTGAATCTAATTTATATGATTCTTCCATTTATTCCAAAAAGAAAATGAGTCACATTAAATCTTTGAGCAATTTAATGATAGCTTGTGCATGAATCCTAACATCATAAAAGAGCACATCTTGAATTATTAAATTGTATGTTTAATAATTGACATAATGTCTTTAAGAATATTCTTGCTTTTCTCAACTTCCCTAAGTTCCTTATGTCCAAAGTATACAACCTGTGACCTAGGTTAATTCCTTAGTCATGCTTTGTTAACTTTATTGGATGTTTCAATGTTTTTATCACATGCTTGTTATACTAATGAAAAATGTTGGTTGATGTTTTGTTCTTGAGAGTTTATGCGCAAATTCTCCATTCTTAGAGTTTTTTTCTTACAATATCTTGGGCTTGTTTTTGTGAACTTAGATCACTAAACAAGGAAACCTACCTTTCCAGCGATTGAGGATCGATGGAGGCAGCCTACTTTGTTTACCATCAACATTTCATCAGTTGACAGAGTTGTTGGATGGAAATGAATGAACAAGCTTGTCATCAACATGCAATCCCTAGTTGGGTCATCCATTGATAAATCATGGTGGTAGATGTTCACTGATCCTTCACAAGTTGAGAACTAGTGGAGCTATCTGATGGTACATTGACTCTTCATCGATTGAAAACTTATGGGGGAGACTAGCCAACTGGTCACTGATGTTACATTGGTTGAGAAATTATGGGAGATGGTGCCAATGGCAATGGATAATGAAGAGCTTGGCTGATGGGATCCTAGTGGGATATTAGCTGATGGGAACTTGGTGTGCACCTACTAATAAGACTCCAACTTGCCCTCCTCTGATGTTGTCTACTGGTGTGACTCATGTGTGTTTGGACTGATGTCAGAGATTGATGATATAAAATTGATGGATATAAAGTGTTTGAGATATGGAGCTCCTTTCATCACATATTGATGGGATATTAGAATCATCATCTGATGAAGCTACTTATCGATGAATCGCAAGTGTGAACTCTAATGTCTTTAGAGCTTTGACTGCCTTTCTCTCTCCACTTGGGTTATAAATACCCCTCCTTTCTCCTCCCTCTTCACCTTAGTTTTGTGTACCATCTTGCTAATTTAGATCCAATACAAGACACCATTGGTTGGTATCAAAAATTTGAATAGTCTGTCTTCACTGACCATTTATGAAGTTGTAGTTTACCCTTCTATACTCTTTATTTCAAGATCGACACCCTTCCATACATCTTCTAGACTTAGATCCATGTAAGTGTGGACCATTTTCCCATGATCTAGGTGATCCATCATCTTGTTCCACCTTGAATCATGTTCATCATGGTTATTATTTTTTAGTTATCAACTACAATAGTCTTACAATCCATTTTACCTTTTCTTCCTTACCTTAGTTGCTCTTAGGTCATGAAGATAGTGTTTTGGCAAGAGGTTTAAGAGAAGAAATTTCAAATCTTTGAACGATCGTAGCATTCTTAAAGTGGATTTATATTGCAATTTGAAGAGTTAAGCTTGAGGTTTTTCCAGTGTCCTCTTTGAGTGGACTCATTTCCCTTATCTGTTAGGTTACTGAAATAACATATGATGCATTTAGTACCTATATGATACATGGAAAACATTCTCTAGTTCTTAATCTCTCTTATATACTAAAAGATGAAATATTCTAACATATAAAATTAGTATAAATTGAATAAAAATTACATGACCTTCTTGATTCTTGTAACATGATAGTTAGCATGCATGTAGATAGGCTCATTTTGTGCAAAGAAATGAACATAAAGGTAGCATCTTTATGGGTTGTGAATATTGTATGATATGCAGTATGAACTGCATGTTATCCCTTCTTGTTGGGAACTTACTGGAGTGTTTTAAGGGCTTTTTGCTAGCTGTCATACTATTGAAATCATGTGGATTTAGAACTACTATGTAGGATTGGTTTATATATGACATCCCTGAGAAAATTGGTTGGTATGGTCTTTGATGTGTATATGGATTTGAGGTGCTTAGTTCTTAATGAAGGGGCCTTTATATAGTCGAGAGACATTATAGTGTACTCTATTTTGGAATTTAGAAAATACATTTTATATATTGAAGTTGAAATTCCTTGATAACTTTATAATTTTCATCATGTTGATGTATGTAACTTGGTTGATGTAGTCATAAAAAGAGTAGTTGGTTTAATTAATCATGTGAAACCCTAACCTTGTACAACCCTAAGTCCATAAACTTGTTTACCTTGGTTGTTGGGATGAATAGTGAAATAGGTAATCCTATGGCAATTTGCAAATTCAAGGAGATGCATGGATGCATATATTAGTGAATATAAAGGGACGATTGGGTTTCATATACCCCAATGTCTTTAAATCCTATTTTAGACTCAGTTAAAATTGATTATTCAATGATAAATGTATGTGATATATGATGGAGAATGGTTGTGCTCATCTCTCGGCTTATGGTGGGTTGATGCCCTAAGTTTGGTGTTGTGACATGTGCACCAGGACAGACCTGTACTAGGTGAATACGCTATTGAGAAATTTCCACAATCCTTTGAACACCTCTACCTTTTTGTTACCTCACTTTGACCTGAAGTCACATGTCCAACGAAATTTGGATATTCCTAGATCTTATACATATTTCTTGCATGTATTCATAGCAAGCTAGTGCTTAAAGTGGTACGACTCAAACTACCTAGTGCATAGTACGATGTGTAAGTCATCCATGTAGTATATATGTTTAGACTTATTTTACAAAGAACATGGATGTGCATATGGTGTGTGGTTTACTTAATGATATGAATGTACGTGATTTTATATCCTACTTAGGTATGGATGATGGTCCATGTATAACCATGGTGAGAGTGTGTATTTTAGTATACTATTTGTTTAGCATTCTAAATGTTTGTTGCATTGTTTTATTTACCCATAAACACATTGTAAGCTATAAATTTATTCACTTATTATATCGTATCAATTGGACTTGGGGCCTCACCTCATGGTTTTCTACATCTTTTTTGTGATTGTCAAGCTTACCAAGTAGTTGTCCTGAGGACCAGTCTAGTGGTGGATGCCAATCAATTGGAGGTAGGTGACATGTGTGTGTGTCATTCTCTGTATGAAATCACCTAGAGATAGTGGATGTTTACATATTTGAGTTAGGATAAAGTTGTGTCATCCCTATACTCATGTCCTGGTTGGGGAAATTTTGTAAGTAGTTGTATACTCAGCTAACAATTATGGCATGTGTGCCTTGTATATGTAGCATAGTTATACAATTTGTAAGCTATCTATTTATGCCATGTATCTCCCCTATTTTGTAATAGGTTTAACAAAGGTCACCATAGACTATGGAATGTAAATATAATTGTAAAGGTCGTGTTGATATTATTATATGATGAATTTGTAATATTGGGTTCCATGTTGCAATGATATATTTATTTGTAATGATAATTGTTGGTTTTAGTCAAGGTTTGTTTTGAGTATTATCGACCTTGTGGGGTGGGACGTCATGAGTTTTTGGAATCAGAGCCCAGGTTCACCGAGGCTATAAGGAGATATGACTAGGTTGTTGTGTATATTCTTCAAGTCTACCATATCTAACCACTGGTTATGGTTAAGTAGATGTCACTAAAAATCATAAAGAGAATGCAGAAATCCATTTTGTTGTGTCAGGAGGCGGTGAGAGGTTGTGAATAACCAAGGAAAGAACACATAAGATGAGGTTAGAATACCCCATGACAACATATTTGGACCCGACAATGCATATCCACCTGTCCTTTTAGACTATGTTTAGATAGATCATGTCCATGTTCTGTCATTATCATAAGAAGATATTATATCTAATTGCAAAGCTGCCCTTTTCAAACTTGAGTCTCTGATTTTGAGCAAGATGTTCAAAAGGTTGAAGTTTATTGGAGCCATATAGTACTCAAGTACTATAGATCTGGTGGGTATCGATTTTTGGTTGAAGAAGTTAGAGAAAACTTGTAGGTTTTTGGACGTACTAGATGAGGACAAGTTGAAACATGTGATTTACCTATTGAAATGTAACACATGACATTGGTGGGACATTAAGGAGGAGAGGCAACCTAGTGAGGTGATCAGTTGGGTAGAGCTTATAAGGGAGTTGGAGAGTCAATAACTCAGTCCTACCTAGATGAAAATATATTACAGTTTGAGAAGTTGAGGAAGAGGATGATATTAATGAATCAATACAAGGTGTAGTTTGTGGAACTATTGAATTCTATCCTCATATAGTGCTAACCGAGAAGGAGAAGATTAGACAATTTGAGAAGGGGCTGAGTGTAGAGATGTCCAACTAGTGTCAACCTTGGAGTTGTGCAAGAAGTTCTCTACCTTCATGGTGTCTATGAGGAGGATAAAAAGGATAATTATTGGCATTTGTGACCATGATTCCAAGACAAATCCTACCTAGACATGGGGATAGTTTTCTAGGGGCTCAAAGAGACAGAAAGTTTCTAGGCCATTAAGAAAACAATTTTGGCAGTCACAGTAGAGCATGGCTACATCTAAGATAAGGGCACATATTTAGCCACAATGGTCACTAAGTAGAGGTAGAGGACAAAGACTTATGTCCTCTAGGACCTACATTCCAAGATAAATGTTAGTGACATAGCCATTTGGGTAACCTACATCCCCATAGAAGAACTACTTTCATTGTAACTAGCTCAGACACTTGAGTATATTTTTCCCCAAATTGAACCAGGAGGTGTCCTAGCAGTAAGGTCAGAGCAAGTAAGTCTCAGACTACAATAGTAGTGGAGGCCTATGACATGGTCAAGCCTCACATGTATGATCATCAAGATATACAAGATGAGGTCAAGGGAAAGGAAAGTCACAGGTAATGGCCCGATTCTACACCATGAGTCAGTCTGAAGGAATCATCAGTCTGTGTGTCATAACATGTAGGAAAAACTTTTTCATTCTGACATAACTACATCTACACATATTTTTTTATTGACCAGGTGGGAAACACTTGAAAAATAAAAAATAGGTGATTATACATTGTAATTTACATGTTAGTAACCTATCTATATACCTTTCCTTGACACCCCTTTAATCTGATTTGTAGTTCTTTGAGAAGTGTGCCCATCTTGCATTCTTGTTTTCTTTGGAAAAATAATGCAAGTGGAACTCTTTATACTTGGCATGTGAAGATTCGACATGATACTTTGGATGGATACCCCAGAGAAGTATAAGGTGATGTTAAATTTTCCATATAAGTTGTAGAGTTTGGGGATGTGGATATCGTGTCTTTTGGATACCAAAAGATTCACCCTATGTGTTTGGTCTCTACATCCATATCCGAGAAGTAGATGAGAGAATGTAGTGAAGCTTTCTAGGCACACATGATAGATACCAAGTTGACCAGTCCTAATATATGAGATGTACATGTAGTGTGTGAGTTTGAGACTGTCTTTCTAATGAGTTTTTTTAGTGTTCTACCCCCTTGAGATATTGATTTTGATATTAATATAATCCCATGCACACAACCCATAGTACAAGTATTGTATAGGGTGGAACCTATAGAGATGAAGGAGTTGAGGAAACAACTTCACAGAGTTGTCACAAAAAGGTTTTATACAACTGAGAACATAATCATGGGTGATCTAATTTCGTTTTTTAAGAGGAAGGATGGTTCCATGAGGTTATTTCTAATAGTTGAATAAGTTTGTAGTGAAAAATAACTATCATGTGTCGAGGATGGATGATATGTTTGAACAGTCAAAAGGTGATACATCATTTTCAATGATAGATATGAGAATAGGATATCATCAGTTGTGTGTCTAGACATAGGACATACCTAAGAGGCTAAGACAACCTTTGGAACTAGGTATGGTCATTATTAGTTTGTTTTTATGTCATTTGGGATAGCCAATACACCTATAGCTTTAATCAATATGATGAACATGTGTTTAGACAATACATAGATCAATTTGTTGTGGTATTCATAAGTGACATTTTAATCTACTCCAAGGATAAG
The DNA here is from genome assembly GCA_963693085.1 of Alisma plantago-aquatica. Classification (NCBI taxonomy): domain Eukaryota; kingdom Viridiplantae; phylum Streptophyta; class Magnoliopsida; order Alismatales; family Alismataceae; genus Alisma; species Alisma plantago-aquatica. Next base: position 1,649,108,219 of record OY856409.1, read on the forward strand.
AAATAACATGATACACAACTCCATTTGACATTAGAACTTATGAGACAATAACAATAATATGTGATATTCAATAGATGTGATCTTGGCCTTACCAAAGTTTATTTTCTTGGTCGTGGCATATCAAAGGAGGGGATTTGTTCAAATTTCTAGAAGGTTGAGTTGATATTGATGTGGGAACAATCCATGACACTGATTGATGTGTAGAGTTTTCTTGGTTTATCTAGATGTATAGGTGATCTATTAAAGACTCAATGATATAGACTTGCCATTAACCAGACTAACCAAAAGGATGTACCCTTTGTGTGGAGGATAGAAAGTCAACATAGTTTTTAATTGTTGAAGGAGAACTTGATGTCAAATCCAATGTTAGTGTTTCTAGATCTTGTAGGGGTTACATTGTCCTTTGTGACACATCAAAAGAAGGCCAGAGATGTGTGTTGATGCAAGTCAACCTTGTATTTTCTTATGCTTTTCATCAACTTAAGAAGCATGAGGAAAATTACTTGACACATGATTTGGAGCTAACAACATTTGTGTTGACATTAAATATATGGAGGCATTATATTTATGGGAAGAAGTGAAAGATCTTCTGTTACAACCCCAATTTTCGGGTTCAAATGGTGGGAAATGCAATTTCCCCAATAAATATATGATTATGTATTTTGTATGAATTATGTGACTTGAACGAATTCCTTTGATAAATAGCCTTGTGTGTTTGATTTATTGGTCCTTGTTGGCTATTGGGCCCAATAACGAGAAAAAGGAAATAAAAAGGAAAAGGAAACAATTAATAAAGGAATAACTAAGATAATGAGAAAGGAAATATATGGAAGCATATAGAAGGCTAATAATTATCCTTCAAGGAGGGATTTCATATATTTAGGATTTCTTGGGTTCGAAGGAGTCCAAGTTGAAAAGATAATAGGAGAAAAAAGAGATAAAATCAAATAAAGCATTATTAAGAAGGAAAGTGGAGATAATGATGAAAATATAAGAAATATGTGGAAATAGGGATAATGGAATCATTATGAATGTGATTTCGCCTCCACATGGTTCCTTAGGATATAAGGAATCCAAATAAAAAGAATAAAGGAATAGGAGAGAGAAAATATGGATGAAATATGCCTTAATAAATGATAACTTGGTTATAAAGAAAAGTCTCGTACTTTTGAGTTTGAGTCCCAAATTTGGTACACACGTGATTAAGTCATTGTGGTATTTCCCTTAAAATTTGGGACAAATCGGATAAGTGGTTTAAGATTTATGATTTTTACAAAATTCCTTTAAAGTAAGAAGGATAAATTAAATTTCACAATTCGATTTTGATTCATGTTCTTATATGGGGTTTGACAGCTGTTGGATCTGGATCCAATAGTGGCTGCACTTCGCCTAAAATCTAGAAAGGAGGAATAAACTCATGGGATTTTGGGACTCTTTTCCTTGCTAATCGATGACCATGCACCAATGGGACCTCTCCCATTGCGTTTAGAACACCTTCCCAAGTTGATAGATCCCGAGGTTGGATGGGTTTGAACATGATGCCGTGTTTCCCCAATCCATAGGGATGTCCTCACCAGGCTTGATGTCTAGGCTATAAAAGGGGGACTGAGGTCTTGCTTCGAGGGAATAGGATCGACCACAAGATGCCGCATGATCCGTTGTAGTCTCCCCACATACCAAATCATCGAGAAGTGCCAGAATTCCTCTGAAGGTTCTCCCTCCCTGCCGACCATGGCGGCTCCACAGGCTTGCTCACTTCATGCCACTAGATGGACAACTGAGGCCGCAACAAGTTCAAATCGAGCCAAAGATGGTGGTGGCATCTTTGCTTTGGCCTCCAATGCACTGAAACCCGGAGTCAACTTCTGTGTTGACTCGTCGCGGGCTTTGTCTTGCGAGCAGGAGGCGAGCGGGAGGAAGGAGAGGACACATATTCAAATAACCAATCTGCCCTTGGAGTGCAAGGCTGAAACCCACAAGGAATGAGGGCAAGAAGGACTTTGCAGACCAAGCTAAGAGGCTCACCCGTGTGGAAAAGAAGAGCAAGCCACTCTGCTAAGGTGGGGACACTCCATTGGCCCTAAAACATATATTCTTTACAAAATCATAACTAATTACCCGTAACTCCAATGATAGCAAGTCTTATATGAAAATTTATTAGGAGAATGCAAGGAAGCCAATAAAAATGATGTTAAAGCCTGATTATGTTCCTAATTCCAAAAGTTCCATAAGTTGATCATGATATGCTTTAAACTTAGGTTAAAAACCCTAATGTTGATTAGAGATCAGATTTAAGGTTCTTAATGAGTTAATTCGAGTATAAATAACATGTTGAGAAATATAGTGATATTTGGATATGATAATAGATAATAATTGGCTTGTTTTATGGTTTAATCCATGAATCTATGATAATGCTTATAGAAACCCTAATCTAGGGTGAAAAGGGTGATTAACATGATTAATTTGAGATTCTTTGGAATAATGTTGTTGTGAGTCAAACTTAAGCCTGTTAGGAAGGAATTAACAAGCTAGTTTGAGATGAGATTTGTTGTTTTAGGGTTTATGGAGTCAATAATGAAGATGAACCCTAATGAAACCCTAAAAGGAAGTAGGAAACCATAGGAAGCGAGTTCAAAAGAATAGAATATGAGAAAGAGAATGATAATTAGATTACATGTACTTTTCAGGGTTCTTGCTTGCATGTGTGGATTGAAATGCTTGCCTGGATACTTTCTTGCTTGGATTACTATTAGCTTGTTGATTCGAATGGACATGTATGTGGTTACACTTATGGTTAAATTGCTTTAGTTTCCCAATGATTTCTGTGGTTTTATCAGTTGCTTGAAATTAACTACTTGGTTGTCATTTATTTCATACAACTATAAAGTGACTATGGCTATCACCATAATTATATGTGCATGACTAGCTCAGATCTCGGTCCTCCTCTGTAGCTTTGTTAATGATGAGAAAGATGACCTAGTACATGGTCTACCCATGAGGTAGGATCATCAGGTTATCAGATGACCTAGTACATGGTTACCCGTGAGTAGGGATTAGACTACCTTTGGGTAGGGCCATGCGACTCCACAACCCTAAGTATTGATCTACCTGTGAGGTAGGATCATGGGGGTTAGTTGAGATCTACCATATGAGAGGTAGTATCCATGTCCAATGTAGGGACAACACAGAGGCTAGGGTATGTGTTACACCCCTCCCAAGGGTTTCATATGTAACCAGCGGAAGCACAACCTAATCCCCAACATTATCCATAATGTGGGGTACTTGGCATTTCAGGGAGGGATTGTCACATACATGATCTCATATCAAGAATCAAACAACACTTGGCATTATTGAAACATAGATTCATACATAAGTTCTTGGAAAGAAAACTACATCATAATTCTAAAGCTACACATATTCTAGATAACATACGAAAGATAGGATCTCCATAGATTGAAGTCCCACCAGGCAACAACTTATAACACCTTGGATCTTTGGAATCTTCTCAAGATGTCTCCATCCCTTTAGATCCAACATCTACGGACATCTCGTCCCCAGCCATGCAAAGGAAAAACAAACATGGTAAGTAAGTGACATTGGCATGTTATAAAACATAAAAATAACATATAAAGTGATTTAACATAAACATGAACATGCATTAACATTAATCATTTCTTGGCATATTTTACATAAAGAATTTGACAAGAAGTATATGCTCCTCTCTTAATGCCCCATAAGGAGCCCATAATGCTCGGAAAGCCCATAATGCTCGGAAAGCCCATAATAAGGTTCATATAAATCTAAATCAAATTACCTTAACCATGATCTTTCTTAGACTTTACTTATCTTATTAATAACCTAAACTTGATCTTAATTGGGATTTCTCCCTCTTGAACATAATTGGGATTTCTCCCCATGACCATAATGGGATTTCTCCCTCTTAAGCATGAATGGGAAATTTCTTCCCTCTTAACCTTGATTTCATGTATATTAATCATAATTCATAACATTAATTAGGTTTCTAAACTTAGACTTAGATTATAGAAATCAACATACAATAATCATGTACATTGAAGAAAAACATGCATTTATCATGACTTTAGTATAAAGTGCATAAACATATCATAATCATTAAATAAATCAAGATTACTATGCCAAGGGCATGGCCCAGTTACCTTGGGCTAAATCACCTAAGTCAAACCAGGTTTGACTGGTTGGGTCCTTTTAATCACATGAAATTTGCATATATCCTTCATTTCACAACATTAAACCCTAATTTGTTTATATAAATATTGAGATGCTAAAATAGAAAAATTAATTGATGAAAAACATAAAATAGAGTTCCTCATCAAAAATCCTTTCCAAAACATATTTTTGCATAATTTTCTAATAAACAAGCGATTTACTATGAATTTCTGAAGAACAGACCAATTAGTAAATCAAGAAAAAGCCACATATATATGTATATATCCAAATCCATGAACAGTGGGCCAACATCTGACTTGGCCCAATCGGGCTTGGCCAACTAGGCCGTGATGCTTGCCTCAATGATCAAAGGAAACAAGGCATGAAATTCCTCAACTGCCCTTACAGTTTAAAGCATTGGTAAAAGAAAAACACGGGGCTCATGGGTCATTGAACACCCTGGATCCTTCCCCATCGCGATCCATGGATCGACCCTTGCTCTAGGAGCAAGAAGCTGAGGTTCACCCATGATCAAGGTTGAAGATCTGGGTTCCTTTCAAAGAGCTGAGACCGCTCGCGAGCTCGCCAACTCCTAACGGAATCTCAGAGCCCTTTTATGGGCTCAGGCATGAACTGGAGCTCGAGAAGCTCCTTGGCCATGGCATCACAGCAAAAGCCACGAACTGGCACTGAGAAAATGCCGTGATGAGGGCATAAAAAATGGGAGATAAAGCTCAGCGGGAGTAAAGTGGACACCACGGGAACTGAAGCACGGTAAATGCGATGAAGAAGGTGTCTCAAATCTCGATGGGAAGCTAGAACCAGCATGAAACAGGGGAAGAGGTCGGGTACTAGAATCCACAACAAACTTGGTGAAAATCGTCTGCTCGGGGTTGGGAAACATTCGTTGTGGTCAAATGAAGGTCAGAGCATGCTTCCCTTGGCTGAAGGGCCCCTGGAGGTGCCATGGCGTCAACACGTCGGCGAGCACTCTTACTGGTCCTATAGGACACGTAGATTGGGACCATCATGAGTCAAAGGGGAGCTACTAGAGGGAAGGATAGAGCTCAAGGATGCTCACCGTGGCCGGAATTGGACCGGGGTGGTCGGAGAAGGATGGATGAATTTGGAGTCGTTGGAGTTGTAGGTCGAGTAGGTCAGGAGATTCGGTTGTACAAAGGGATCAATTGCGCGTAGAGGACACTGGAGTTGACGACGACGGTGTTTTTGGCACCCTTAAGTAGATGGGAGATGCACCGAGGTGTCTACTACAACTCGGGCGACGAGAGCAGTGAAGCCCTAGATTTGGGTGTTTTATCTGTAGGGCACGAGAGTACACGAGTAAAGGCTCATTGAGCTCGAGACAACGAAATGGATTCGATGGTGAAGAAACGACGTGAAACCGTCGAGAAATGACCGAGATCGAATGCGAGCATTCAAAGCACTGGAAACGGATGTTCTTCGCATGAAGAGAGGAGGTAGGAGAGAAGGCGAGCACCATTGGATCATGATCCAATGGCTGCTATCACACGTGCCAGAAAAAGAAGAGGAGTAACATGGAAATAACCGAACCATAGCTTAAATTGATCAAATAAATGAAATATCATTCAACTGAATGGTTACACTATATTAAGGTCTTCTTTAATTGTTTAAATGGTCCAACCATGAGTCAAAGGAGACCAAATTTTGACCATAGGCTCGTTGGAGTGTCTAGAACATTCCCAAATAATTAGTTTTACTACTTGTATACATTTTAGGCAAAAAAATAGCAAAACCCTCATGTATACTTAAATGGATATGATTAGTGTAGATAAAGCTATTAATTTCTCAAATAAGAATTATAAAACATGAAAATGTGCACTCAACATTATTTCTTTTCATTTAACAAGATGGAGGCCATTAAGCAAGAAATTAAACATGTAAATCACTAATTATCATATGAGAGAGAAAATTTGACATAAAACATTTATTTCCAATTTCTAAACAAAGGTGCATAAAGAGACATTTTATTTAAATAAATCATGGGAAAGAGAGTAATTAAACATAATAAAATGAAATTGCAAAACTAACATGGGCAATTTGCATTTAAGTCCTCAACAATTATCTTATTAGAAAAAGGGCATGCAGAGAATAAAATAATTTGGAAATTTTGCATAATAAGATTGGGGTGTTACAATACTACCCACCTTAAATAAATTTCATCCTCAAAATTTCCTAGAGTTTCTACCCACCTTAAGGTTTTCACATAAACTTGCAAATTTTCCATATAAATTTTTATTATAAAAGAAGCATAATAAACAAAGCATTATGATTCAACATAAATTACTTAACTACCCTTCCAAAGTCTCATAATTACTCCTTAACATTACACCTAACTCATTACACTTAGGGAATCTATCTCTCACTTACCATGACTACATCTTCATAGTTGTCTAACCTTAGATCATATATCCTTCATCTCTTTATATGTGGTGATCAAGCACACATTTAGAAATGTTGGATCTTTTTATGCTACATCTCACCAACTTATTTGCATATGTGTCCCATACCACACACACAATTAAGAAGGTAAGTCACATAAAAAAGTCACATTAAATGACATTTTCCTCAAATCTCAATTGGGTGGCCCTTACCATCGAGACAAGGAGAAACATGTCATCATCTAGGGTTTGGTTTCAACTACATGAACATGCTAACATGTACTTTTCTAATGAGGTGAGGGCTCTAGTCATCTTTAGCGTTCTCTAGACCTACTAGAATACATAATCATGTTCTCTACTTCTATTTCTTCATCCTAGGGTGACTTGCATGAATCCTTATTGTTGCCTTAGTGGCCATCTATTTCTTGCTCTGATACCATTAATGTAACACCCCTCCCTAGGGTTTCATACATAACCAGCAGAAGCACAACCTAATCCCCAACATTATCCATAATGTGGGGTACTTGGCATTTCAGGGATGGATTGTCACATACATGATCTCATTTCAAGAAATAAACAACAGTTGGCATTATTGAAACATAGATTCATACATAAGTTCTTGGAAAGAAAACTACATCATAATTCTAAAGCTACACATATTCTAGATAACATATGAAAGATAGGATCTCCATAGATGGAAGTCCCACCAGGCAACCACTTATAAGGCCTTGGATCTTTGGAATCTTCTCAATATGTCTCCTTCCCTTTAGCTCCAACGTCTGTGGACATCTCGTCCCCAGCCATGCAAAGGAAAAACAAACATGGTAAGTAAGCGGCATTGACATGTTATAAAGCATAAAAATAACATATAAAGTGATTTAACATAAACATGAACATGCATTAACATTAATCATTTCTTGGCATCTTTTACATAAAGAATTTGATAAGAAGTATATGCTCCTCTCTTAATGCCCCATAAGGAGCCCATAATGCTCGGAAAGCCCATTATTGCTCGGAAAGCCCATAATGCTCGGAAAGCCCATAACAAGGTGCATATAAATCTAAATCAAATCCCCTTAACCATGGTATTTCTTAGACTTTACTTATCTTCTTAATAACCTAAACTTGATCTTAATTGGGATTTCTCCCTCTTGAACATAATTGGGATTTCTCCCCATGACCATAATGGGATTTCTCCCTCTTAAGCATGAATGGGAAATTTCTTCCCTCTTAAACTTGATTTCATGTATCTTAATCATAATTCATAACATTAATTAGGTTTCTAAACTTAGACTTAGATTATAGAAATCAACATACAATAATCATGTACATTGAATAAAAACATGCATTTATCATGACTTTAGTATAAAATGCATAAACAAATCATAATCATTCAATAAATCAAGTTTACTATGCCAAGGGCATGGCCTGCTTACCTTGATCTAAATCACCTAAGTCAAACCTGGTTTGACTGGTTGGGTCCTTTTAATCAACGGAAATTAGCATATATATCCTTCATTACACAACATTAAACCCTAATTTGTTTGTATAAATATTGAGATGTTAAAACGGAAAAATTGGTCGATGAAAAACATAAAATTGAGTTCCTCATCGAAAATCCTTTCCAAAACATATTTTTGCATAATTTTCCAATAAACAGGCGATTTACTATGAATTTCTGAAGAACAGACCAATCAGTAAATTAAGAAAAAGCCACGTATATATGTATATATCCAAATCCAAAAACAGTGGGCCATCATCTGACTTGGCCCAATCGGGCTTGGCCAACTAGGCCGCGATGCTTTCCTCAATGATCAAAGGAAACATGTTGTGAAATTCCTCAACTACCCTTGTGGTTTAAAGCATTGGTAAAAGAAAAATGCGGGGCTCAGGGGTCATTGAACACCCTGGATCCTTCCCCATCACGTTCCATGGCTCGACCCTTGCTCTAGGAGAAAGAAGCTGAGGTTCACCCACGATCAAGGTTGAAGATCTGGGTTCCTTTCAAAGAGTTGAGACCGCTAGCAAGCTCGCCAACTCCTAACGGAATCGCTGAGCCTTTTTATGGGCTCAGGCATGAACTGGAGGTCGAGAAGCTCCTTGGCCATGGCGTCACAGCAAAAGCCACGAACTGGCACTGAGCAAAATGCCATGATGAGGGCATAAAAATGGGAGATAAAGTTTGGCGGGAGTAAAGTGGACACTACGGGAACTGAAGCACGGAAAACGCGATGAAGAAGGTGTCTCAAATCTCGACGGGAAGCCAGAACCAACATGAAATAGGGGAAGAGGTCGGGTACTGGAATCCACAACAAACTTGGTAAAAATCGTCTGCTCGGGGTCAGGAAACATTCATCGTGGTCAAACAAAGGTCAGAGCATGCTTCCCTTGGCCGAAGGGCCCCTGGAGGTGTTATGGCGTCAACACGTCGGGGAGCACTCCTACTGGTCCTATAGGACACGGCGATTGGGACCATCGCGAGTCAAAGGGGAGCTACTAGAGGGAAGGATGGAGCTCGAGGATTCTCACCGCGGCCGAAATTGGACCGGGGTGGTCAGAGAAGGATAGACGAAGCCGGAGTCGTCAGAGTTGCAGGTCGAGTAGGTCGGGAGATTTGGTTGTATAAAGGGATCAATTGCACGCAAAGGAGACTGGAGTTGATGACAGTGGTGTTTTTGGCACCCTTAAGTAGATGGGAGATGCACCGAGGTGTCTACTGCAAATCGAGCGACGAGAGCAGTGAATCCCTAGATTTGGGTATTTTATCTGTAGGACACGAGAGTACACGAGTAAAGGCTCATTGAGCTTGAGATGACGAAACAGATTCGATGGTGAAGAAACGACGTGAAATCGTCGAGAAATGGCCGAGATCGAATGTGAGCATTCAAAGCACTGGAAACATATGTTCTTCGCGTAAAGAGTGGAGGTAGGAGAGAAGGTGAGTGCCGTTGGATCATGACCCAACGACTGCTGTCACACGCGCCAGAAAAAGAAGAGGAGTAACGTGGAAATAACCGAACCATAGCTTAAATTGATCAAATAAATGAAATATCATTCAATTGAATGGTTACACTATATTAAGGTCTTCTTTAATTATTTAAATGGTCCAAACATGAGTCAAAGGAGCCCAAATTTTGACCATAGGCTCATTAGAGTGTCTAGAACATTCCCAAATAATTAGTTTTACTGCTTGTATACATTTTAGGCCAAAAAAATAGCAAAACCCTTATGTATACTTAAATGGATATGATTAGTGTATATAAAGCTATTAATTTCTCAAATAAGAATTACAAAACATGAAAATGTGCACTCAACATTATTTATTTTCATTTTACAAGATGGAGGCCATTAAGCAAGAAATTAAACATGTAAATCACTAATTATCATGTGAGAGAGAAAATTTGACATAAAAGCATTTATTTCTATTTTCTAAACAAAAGTGCATAAAGACACATTTTCTTTAAAAATATCATGGGAAAGAGAGTAATTGAACATAATAAAACGAAATTGCAAAACTAACATGGGCAATTTGCATTTATGTCCCCAACACTTATCTTATTAGAAAAAGGGCATGCAGAGAATAAAATAATTTGGAAATTTTGCATAATAAGATTGAGGTGTTACAATATGTAAGGATTGAGTAGTCATGTTTAAAAGTAAAGTTTGTTTGGTTAAATCATAATTTCTTGCAATATGTTGATATAATTAAATGCATGATTATTGGTTCCCCCACATACCAGTATAATTCGTTATACTGACCGCCATTTTGTTTGTCGACGTTTTAGGTTTATCAAGAAAATGGATATTCCTTTAAAGTGACAATGATGGAATAAAGCTTAATAAAGATCGTAGGATTTTAGATAGATAGATGTTATATGGGGTAAAGTCCCTCAGATCCTATATTTTGCAAGGTATGAGAAAAGAAAAATTTTATTCCATTTAAAGCTTAGTTGTTGTAGAATTTATTAATTATTGTTGATTATTTGCAAAACCATTGATCCTGTTTTGGGATAACACCTCTAACCTCTTGGTATCCCTTAATTAGGGATTACTGGGAAGTGGGGTCATTACATTTGGTATCAAATTGATGGTTTTCCATTTAATCTCTAATAATTATCAAATTTTACAAACTCTTTAGAACCCAAGGGAGTTATTAGATGATTTTCCAATGATGGAGGTGTCTAGATATGGATAACGATCCGGGGGCTGGAAATATTTTCCTTCACCCCACTAGTCGGTTTATGAGGACTCCCGAATCTGTGTGACTGCTTGGCCAAAATCAAAGGATTTGACTCAAAATAAGATACCTCTAGGTCTTCTCATCAAATTTCATCCCTTCTTTACCTCTTATTTTCCGAGAAACATTAAGTGCTTAGGGTATTCTCCCTCTCCACCACCCTCATGTGTTTGGGATAAGAGTAATAAGGATTAAGGAATCATCCACCAAATAATGAAAAGCATGTAAACAAGATGTCATGGACATAAGTTTAATAGTTTAAGCATAAACTAAAGATTAGTTACTTGCTTAAGGTTGCATGGTGTGTCTTTTCATGACCTTAGGAGAGATATGAGGTTAGACCTTCTTGTAGGAGGATGAGAAGAGAGTTAGCCTTGGAGGCAGAGGCCTCTAGGAAGAGGTAGAGACCTGACACATCCTCTAAGGATGATGCTAACCCTAATCCTAAGTGGTTGTTAGAGAGAGATGGCATGATGAGTTAGATATTCTTGTCGACCATATATGTGGGTTGAAATGCTTTTGTTTTTTTTGAGTAACCATGAGAAGCATGAGAAATGGGAGGTTGGTTGACCTAGTGCCTTTTGGCGACCCGACCTTGGAAGGGTCATGCATGTTAGGGTGAAGGATAGCTCCTTCATTGAAGAGGTTAGTGGTGACCATATAGAAACCCTTATGAACTTTTATGAGCATAGAAGAGGCATGTAACTATGTAGGAGAGGTCGTGAGTAGTGCTGGAAGTAGGTTGAGACCTAGGCCAGAAGGACAAGGCAGATATCTTATGAGATAAGCATGTAGAGCTTTGGATAACCTTGATCGAACATAGGGTTGGATCATATGTTTCACCCACATAGGTGAATGCATGTATCCCTAAGATCTTGATCCACCTTCCTCGAGAGAGAGCCTCCAGTGGTAAGTCTAGTAGTAGGGTTAGCTCTAGAGAGAGAGAAAGACCCGACAAAGAAGGATGGATGCTTAGACTCTGAGACATGAGGAACCATTAGAAGTTGGATATGTTTTGACCTGGAATGGACGACCTAAGTGGATGGTTGTTGTTGCCTCATGCATGATCCTTGGAGGCTTGTGGTATCTTGGTTGCTTTTAGAGGAACCAAACCCTAGAATGAGAAAGAGACTTCTTGAACCAATGTATGGAAGTTGTAGGTGCCTACCTTACCTTTTAGGTATAGGAAGAGAGTTCCTTAGACCGAGGAGGTATAAAATCAGATGTGAGGCCACACACCTAGTTGGTTGTCCTAGTGTAGGGCTCAAAGGTGTTATTCACGTGTAAGAATAGTAGGAAGTGCATGCTATAACTTGTACCTGTTTGGTTGCGGTTGAAAAGCTGAGCATGCAGTTAGACAACTGAGGCATGAAAATGAACATGGGGTTCCTAAACCTAAGAGGGGAAGTAGTAGTACCTGGTGCCCCTGATGTTCACATAGATGCTTGAGTTCCTACGCATGGGAGCATGACACCCCTTAGGTTAGAGGAAAAGGAAACCCCTTGGACTAAGGTATATGCTTGATGAACCCCTCACATATAGGTTGGAAACCTATGCATGTTTGATGATTAGTCTAATGGTAATGAATAGAAACAAGTATGACCTACATGGAGGTTTAACATGGCTTAGTAGGTGGTCTTCTTGTTAGCTACATGCCTTAGTAGCTTGATAGGCCTAAGCATGCTCATGATGATGTAAACCTTGGACGTAGGAACATTTGTGACCTTTGTTGCTATCAAGAGATAGTTTTCTCCCATCCTAGGGAGGGACCCTTCTGTAGGGTGAATATCAACTTTTGTTTAGGTTTGAGGTAACCTAAATAGGTCTCTCTTATAAGAGTTTGATGAGCTAAGTGGAGAACACATGGTAGGAGTATGAATCTATATACCCTTGTGTGACCATCTCTAAAGGGCATGAGGATAGGTTGCCCTAGTGGGAACCTGTATGGGGCCAAACCAAGGTGGGTAGGTCGCCAAGGTCCCTATGAAAGGATGTAAGTTTAGCCACGTATGCCTAGAGAGATGATGGAGTTTTGGGTAGGGACTCAAGTTTGATATGTACCATGATAGAATCCTAAGTCTATACTGAGGTCAGGTGGGGATAAGATCGATGGGAGTAGGAGTTGCCTAATTCCCAAGTTGCACAAGACCATAGGGTCGGGAGGTAACATCTATCATTGTCTCAGGACCATGGGTTAGGAGATTGATCACCTTCATGAACTCATGGGACCCAAAGGGAAAACGAGGTGGGCACTCCCTAGATGCATAAGGGAAGAGGGGTGACCCCAAAAGTACCGACACCCTATAGGCCTAGAGGAGATGACTAAGGATTGTGTGACAACCAAAGTGTGTTTGGGAATAGTTTTCTATGGATGTAAACTTGATATCGAGATGTTCAGGGTGTGGAGACATGTGATGCACATTTTATTTTAGTTTCGAAAGGTGTATTGGCGATGTGGGATGCACCATCTCTACTCTTGGAATGTGATGAACTGTGTATTTGGACTACAACCAAATGCTTATTTCCTCTTGTTATGAGGGTGAGAGATAGGGCAATATGCGTGCCATACACTAAGTCTAAAGGTGATGTGAGTTGAAACATTGCTACGATGTATGAGGATAGAGATGGTAGCATACCTTTGTGGAGGGTATGATGTATGGATGGTTTACAAACATGAAGAGAACTAAGGTAGTCATCATGAAGATGTTTTATCAAGAGCAACATGGAATTTATGAGTTGTATAAGCTTGATAGTCAAGATGATGAGCTCGAAGTTTTCTTGACTCGGTTAGACCTAAGTCCGAGATGAGGATGAAAAGTGGAATATATGAAGGTTTATGTCTTCATCGCTACCTAGAACATATGGATGTAAGGTGGTAATGGATGCTCTTTGTCGAGATGCAACTGTTTAGTTTAGCTAGTAGAGAGGCTAGAAGAGGTGGTTGGGTGAACCCTAAGATTGTGAGACATGTATGGTTAACACTCAGATACAACCAGACCCGTTGGTCAAGTGGTGGTTTCTTGGTTAGCCAGCCTAGGGCTTGATGTGATAAGAGGATGGTTGAAGAACCTTTGATACACCTCTTTGGAAAGGAAGGTGATGGAACCCATGAATAGAGTGTTCTAGGGTTTCTGAGAAGTCAACCTCGAGGAATCATGACATGCAGGATCTTGTGATGATAAGTACACCCTGCATCATGGTACTACTAAAATGATTATAGTTTTTCGTAGTGCTTTTAATACCTAAGATGAAGAAGTAGATAGAGTTGCATGTGGCTTGTCACCATGCATGCCAGTGGGTAAAGGCTGAACACTGGTAACCCAGTAAGTTGCTACAGACAATGCAAAGTCCCCAAGAGGGAATGGGAGTGGATCACCATGGACATTGTGGCGAGTCTCCCCTGGACCAAGGGAGGTCATGCTGCAATATGGGTTATGGTAGATCGCCTTACCAAGTTGACCTAATCCCTTGCCTAAGAACGAGGGCACTGTCAGTGTGACAAATATGGCTGAACTATATATGAGAGAGGTAGTTCATCTACTCTGTGATCTGAGTTCGATATCATGAGTATGACCTCAAGTTCACTTCCATGTTGTGGAAGTAGGTACAAGAAAAACTTGATACTATATTGAAATTGAGTACAACTTATCACCCCTAACTGATAGTTAGTATGATCTAGATTAGAGGGTCTGATGAGAGCGTGTGTGCTCATTCAGGGTGAAACATGGGAGCAATTCCTATCCTATGAGTGTTTGCTTATGATGATAACCACCATAGCCAGTATCGGGATGAAAGAAGCTTTGTAAGGGAGGCTGTGTCAGTCACTGCTTCATTGGGATGATGTTGGTGAAAGGACCTTGTGAAGGTCAGAGAGACCACAGTGTGAGCAGATGAAGTCACTTTGATCATGCGATGGTTGAGAAAGCCCAGGAGTGACATGAGACATGAGCTGATGCGAAGCAGACTGACAAGCATCACTGTGGGAGAATATGTGTAATGAAAACCCGAACCCTCTGAGATATAGATGAGAAAGATGAGTCCCTGATACATGGGTCCATTTGAGATGGATTGGTGGAGATGCTTATGTTTAGCCTGATGTATGATGTGTTCCATGAGTCCAATCTAGTGCGCTATGTGATGTACCCAAACCATGTGTTGAGCCATGAACCTATTGAGCTTCTAGGGAGGATGAAATATCTTGAGTCACCTACGAGGGTACGAGATACCAAGGTGAGAGAGAACACAAATGTAAGAATATAAGATGATAAAGGTTCTTTGGAAGCACCATGGAGAGGATGAGGCCACATTAGAGTCAATGATGGACATGGAAAAGTTTTATCCTAAATTGTTTGTATGTTGGGGGAATTTTGAGGGAAAAATCCTATAAGAGGGGAAGGATGTTAAAACCCCAATTTTTGGGTTCAAATGATGGGAAATGCAATTTCCCCAATAAATATATGGTTATGTATTTTGTATGAATTATGTGCCTTGAACGGATTCCTTTGATAAATAGCCTTGTGTGTTTGATTTCTTGGGCCTTGTTGGTTATTGGGCCCAATAACGAGAAAAGGGAAATAAAAAGGAAAATGAATCAATTAATAAAGGAATAACTAATATAATGAGAAAGGAAAGATAAGGAAGCATCTAGAAGGCTAAGAATTATCCTTCAAGGAGGGATTTCATATCTTTCGGATTTCTTGGGTTCAAAGGAGTCCAAGTTGCAAATATAATAGGATAATAAAGAGATAAAGTCAAATAAAGCATTATTAAGAAGGAAAGTGGAGATAATGATTAAAATATAAGAAATATGTGAAAATAGAGATAATGGAATCATTATGAATGTGATTTTGACTCCACATGGTTCCTTAGGATATAAGGAATCCAAATTAAAAGAAAAAAGGAATAGAAGAGAGAAAATATGGATGAAATATGCCTTAATAAGTGATAACTTTCTGATAAAGAAAAGTCTCTCATACTTTCGATTTTGAGTCCCAAATTTGGTACACTCGTGGATTACGTCATTGTGGACTTTCCCTTAAAATTTGGGACAAATCGGATAAGTAGTTTAAGAGTTATGATTTTTACAAAATTCCTTTAAAGTAAGAAGGATAAATTAAATATCAAAGTTCGATTTTGATTCATGTTCTTTTATGGGGTCTGACAGCCGTTGGATTTGAATCCCACAGTGGCTGCACTTCACCTAAAATCTGGAAAGGAGGAACAGACTCATGGGATTTTGGGACTCTTTTCCTTGCTAATCGATGACCATGCACCAATGGGACCTCTCCAATTGCGTTTAGAACACCTTCCCGAGTTGATAGATCCCAAGGTTGGATGGGTTTCAAACACAATGTCATGTTTCCCTAATCCGTAGGGATGTGCTTGCCAGACTTGATGTATAGGCTATAAAATGGGGACCGAGGTCTTGCTCTGAGGGCATAGGATCGACCACAAGATGCTGCAGGATCCGTTGTAGTCTCCCCACATACCAAATCGTCGAGAAGTGTCAGAATTCCTCTGAAGGTTCTCCCTCCCTACCGGCCATGGCGGCTCCACATGCTTGCTCGCTTCACACCACTAGATGGACAGCTGAGGCTGCCATCAAGTTCGACTCGAGCCAACGATGGTAGTGGCGTCTTTTCTTTGGCCTCCAATGCACTAAAACCCAGAGTCAACTATTGTGTTGACTCATCGCGGGCTCTGTCTCCTGTGTAGGAGGTGAGCGGGAGGAAGGAGAAGACACAGATTCAACTGACCAATCTGCCCTTATAGTGCAAGGCTGAAACTCGCAAGGCACGAGGGAAAGAAGGACTTTGCGGACCAGGCTGAGAGGCTCACCCGCATGGAAAAAAAGAGCAAGCCGCTCTACTGAGGTGGCGACACTCCATTGGCCCTAAAAGGTATAGTCTTTACAAAATCATAACTAATTACCTGTAACTCCGATGATAGCAAGTCTTATATGAAAATTTATCAAGAGAATGCAAGTAAGCCAATAAAATGATGTTAAAGCCTGATTATGTTCCTAATTCCAAAAGTGCCATATGTTGATCATGATATGCTTTAAACTTAGGTTAAAAACTATAATGATGATTAGAGATCAGATTTAAGGTTCTTAATGGGTTAATTCAAGTATAAATAACTGTTGAGAAATAAAAAGATATTTGGATATGATAATAGATAATAATTGGCTTGTTTTAGGGTTTAATCCATGAATATATGATAATGCTTATAGAAACCCTAATCTAGGGTGAAAAGGGTAATTAACGTGATTAATTTGAGATTCTTTGGAGTAATGTTGTTGTGAGTCAAACCTAATCCTGTTAGGAAGGAATTAACAAGCTAGTTAGGGTTTGAGATGAGATTTGTTGTTTTAGGGTTTATGGAGTCAATAATGAAGATGAACCCTAATGAAACCTTAAAAGGAAGTAGGAAACCCTAGGAAGCGAGTTCAAAAGAATATAATCTGAGAAAGAGAATGGTAATTAGATTACATGTACTTTTCATCAGGGTTCTTGCGTGCATGTGTGGATTGAACTGCTTGCCTGGATACTTTCTTGCTTGAATTACTATTAGCTTGTTGATTCGACTAGACAAGTATGTGGTTACACTTATGATTAAATCGCTTTAGTTTCCCGGTGATTTCCGTGGTTTTGTCGGTTGCTTGAAATTAACTGGTTGGTTGACATTTATTTCATGCTACTATAAAGTGACTATGGCTATCACCATAATTATATGTGCATGACTAGCTCAGATCCCGGTCCTGCTTTGTAGCTTTGTTAATGATGAGAAAGATGACCTAGTACATGGTCTACCCACGAGGTAGGATCATCAGGTTATCAAATGACCTAGTACATGGCTACCCGTGAGGTAGGGCCATCAGGTTATCATGAGTCAGGGATTGGACTACCTTTGGGTAGGGCCATGTGACTCCACAACCCTAAGTATTGATCTACATGTGAGGTAGGATCATGGGGGTTAGTTGAGATCTACCATATGAGAGGTAGTATCCATGTCCACAACAGGGACAACACAGAGGCTAGGATACGTAAGGATTGAGTAGTCATGCTTAAAATGTAAAGTTTGTTTTGTTAAATCATAATTGCTTGAAATATGTTTTTATAATTAAATGCACGATTATTGGTTCCCCCACATACCAGTATAATTCGCTATACTGGCCATCGTTTTGTTTTTCGACATTTTAGGTTTATCAAGAAAATGGATATTCCTTGAAAGTGACAATGATGGAATAAAGCTTAATAAAGATTGGGGGATTTTAGATGGATAGATGTTATATGGGGTAAAGTCCCTCAACTCCTATAATTTGCAAGTTATGAGAAAATAAATTTTTTATTCCATTTAAAGCTTAGTTGTTGTAGAATTTATTAATTATTGTTGATTATTTGTAAAACCGTTGATCTTGTTTTGGGATAATGCCTCTGACCTCTTGGTCTCTCTTAATTAGGGATTACTGGGAAGTGGGGTAATTACATCTTCATAGATCAAAAGAATATACAATATATCTTTTTGACGTATGAATTAGATATGAGATACATGAGATTGATAAAGTTGATAAAATATTACAAATACATGATAGAGTCTCACCCAGGGAAGGCATATGTGGTGGTAGATGTCTTGAGAAGAAGGTTTTCATCATCTTTGTTAAATACAACACAAATATATTATTCATCTTGTAAAAAGAGGGACATGTTAGTGTCTTTATTCCATATGAATGTACATATGGAAGTATCGATACTTGGTGGGTTGTTGGCTCAGCTACAACTCAAATTGATGTTGATATACATATTAGAGATGAACAACTAGTTGATTGTACCATAAATAATATAAGATCAAAGGTGACAATTGATGAAGGATATACAATTAAGGTTCTATATAACATTTCATTTGCAAGTAGATGGTTAGTCAGAATGCATTGTACATACTCTAAATGATTTATTGAAATCTTATGTACTCTAATTTCTTGGAATTGGGGCATTTACCTCAATTTGATTGGGTTCACCTACAACAATAGTTACCATAGATGTTTGACACCTTACGATGCTTTGTGCATGAGGCATTGGAGATCACCTCTTTTTTGGTATGAGGCAGGTCTATACCAGTTGTTAGGTGTCGAGTTGGTACAACAAACTACAAAAAAATCAAGGCAATCATATAACTAATTTAAGGAAGCACAAGATAGGCAAACGTAATATGTGGATGATTGATGTAGGTCATTGGAGTTCGAGTTGGGAGACAAAGTGTACCTCAAGGTTTCACTATAGAAAGGAATTATGAGGCTTTATAAGAGGCATAAGTTTGAACCTAGGTTCATGGTGCCTTACCTTATCATTGCTCGTGTTGTGAAGGTATCAAAAAATGTTGGAATTACTACCTGATCTGCACATGCTACACTATGTGTTCCACGTCTCCATGTCGAGAAATTGTAATCCAGAAGCATGGCACACTATCCAACCAGTTGAAGTTTAGCATGATGATGATATATCTTATTCTAAGGGTTAGGTTGTGATCCTAGAAGAACATGTTTAGAAGGTGTGGAAAAAGGACATAGTGTTAGTGAAGGTGTTTTGGAATCACTGTGGTGTAGAGGAGGCCACATGGGAGCTTGACAAAGAGATACATAGAAAGTATCTAGCTTTATTTTTTTAGGATTTTAGGGGTAAATATATAACATGATTTTATAGTTTTAGGATCCTTGACCTAGGTTGATTCGTTCATCATGCTTTGTTAACTTAACTAACTATTTGGATGATTTGATCACATGGTTTATGTAATTAGTTGGTTGATGTTCTTCTCTTGAGGGTCTATGTGCCAAATTTTCATTCTTCTAGGTTCTTCTTGAAAATTGCATGTAGCATGTTTGCTTTCTCTCCTTCTAGCTTGGGCTTGGTTTACTAAACATATATCATCTAAAGAAGGCACCATGCGCGCTTTCCATTGCTTATGGAATGATTGAGGCAGCTTGTGTTGTTTATGTTTTGTGTTTCATCAATTGACGGAGGTGATGGATGAAAACAGATAATCCGCTTGACATCAATCAATGAACCTTAGCTGGGTAAACCACCAATGAGTTGTGGGGGGTTGACAATTAATGGAGCTAGTTGGTGGACTGTTGACTCGTCATCAGTTGGGAACCAATGGGGGGACTAGACAATTGGTCGATGATGATTCATCAGTTGGGAACCAATGGGGAGACTAGCCAACTAGTTTTTGATATTTCATCAATTAAGAACTATTCAAATCAAAAACTGATGAGATGATCAATGAAGAGGCTGACTAGGGGGATCCCGATGAAATCATGACCAATTGGATCTCAGTATGCACCTACTAATGAGACTCTAGTCTTTTCTCCTTGAATGAAGTCTTAGAAATTTTTTGTCTATGAGAATCTTGTGTGTTTGAACTGAAGGTAGAGACTGATGATATCAACCTAAAGATCTAAGGTATTTGGGAACCGATGGAGCTCCTTTTATCACCTGTTGATGCAATACAAGGCTCATTCTCTAATGAAGCTACTTATTGATAAAGACATAGGTGTGAAGATCGATGGCTCTACATATTTGAATGCCTTTCTCTCTCCTCTAGGGCTATAAATACCACTCCTTCTCTTCCTTCTTTGTTTAATTTCATGAAACATCTTGATGATCCAGATTCGACGCAAGACGCCATTGGATGGCCTAAATTGATGAAAAGTATATATTCATTGACCTTCAGGAAGACGTGGTTTACCTTTCTTTTCTATCTTGTGAAGATCGACACCCTTCCATACATCTTTAGGACATGTATCCATCTAAGTGGGGTTCCTTTTCCCATGATCTCAATGATCCATCATCTTCTCCCACCATGAATCAAAATCTTGATGGTTCCTCATTTTAGGGTTTTGACTACAATAGTCTTACAACATATTTTCCCTTTTCTTCCTTACCTTCGTTGCTCTTACAACATGAAGCTAGTCATGTGGAAAGCTTTAAGGGAATATAGATCAAATATTTGAAAATATTGCAAATGGCTTAAGGTGGGATCATCTTAGAGTTTGAAGCATAAATCTAAAGATTTTTCTTATGTCTTCTTCAATTAGACTCATTTCCCCTACTTGTAAAGCAAGTGATATAACATATAATGCATTTAGTACCTACATGATACATGTAGACTATTATCTCATTGTTAATCTCTTTTCTATAGTAAAAGGTGGAATATTATGACATTCTATTTTTTTATGAAGAGAATACCATCTTGCATGTTCTATTTAGACTTTTCAAGTACCTTCTTAATGGAAATCACATGATAGTTGACATGCATGTACATCAGATTTAGTCAGTGTTGAGAAACAAACTTTACGGTAGCATATTTATTGGATGTTGATACCATATGATATGAAATATGAACTACACATTATCCCTTCTTGTTGGGAACTTCCTAAAATGTTGTTAAGGCTTTTGACTAGTTTTTGTATTGTTGACATCATGTGGAATTTGAACTACTATGTAGAATTGCTTTATTTATGCTGGATTCGGATGACATCCTTAAGAGGATTGGATCCTTATATGGTTTTTGATGTGTGTGTGGATTTGAAGTGCATGGCTCTTAATGAAGGGACCTTTGTTTAATTGATAAATGTTATAGTAAAATCTATTTTAGAAGTTAAAATCCAATAATATTATGTTTTCTATCTTTTGAAGTTGCAATTCCTTGATTAACTTTGTAAGATTTCTCTTGTTGTATGTAACTTGATTTATGAGGTCACAAAAAGAGTAACTAGTTTAATTAACCAAGTGAAGCCCTAATCCTTTAGAGCCCTGAGTCTATATACCTATTTCCATGGGTCATTGGGGAATTAGGGATATATGTTAATCCTATGGCGATTACAAATTGCAAGGAGATGCCTAAAGCCATATATTAGTGAATATATGGGGATGGTTTGGGTCTATATACCCTTACATCTTTAAACCATGTCCCACAATCAGTTAAAATCAATGATTTAGTGATGAATGATATGTGATATATGATTAAGAATGGTTGGGTCATGTCTTGGATTATGGTGGCTTGATACCCTGTCTTTGGTGCCATGACCTGTGTATCTGGGATGAACCTTTGATAGGTGGATCCTCTATTGAGAAATTTCCACAGTTGATTTGACATTTGAGCATTATAACTTTTTGTTACCCCACTCCAAGCCGATGTTATGTGGAGAGATCTAATAAGAATCTAGATAAGTTAGATCCAATATGGATTTCTAGCATGGCTTCATAGTATCTAGTTGGTGGCTTGCGTGGTATGACTCAAACTTCTGAGGACATAATAAAATATGTAACTTATTCATGTAGTTTATCAATTTAGTCTTATTTGCTGAAGAACATGGATGTGCATATGGTGTGTGGTTTATTTACTGTAAGGAATGTAAGTGATTTTATATCATTTTTAAGCATTCATGATGATACCTGTATAACCATGGTAAGATTTTGTCTTTTACCATATTATTTATTTAGTAATCTAAATGTTTACAACCTTGTTTAAATTTACTCATAAACCTGTTGTAAGTAGTATATATTTTTAGTTGTTATATTGTATCACTAGGACTTGGGTTCAAAATGTGTATGCTGAGATGGATCTGTAGGAAGATGAGAAAAGATCATTTAAGGAATGAATATATCAGAAACAAAGTGGGGGTGGTGAGCATAAAAGACAAGTTGTGTGAAGGTCATCTAACATGGTATAAACATGTGCAACACAAACAGACAAAGGTTATTGAGTCTAGCACAACTGAAAGAAGTAGAGGTAGACATAAATTAACTTGGGATGAGATCTTAAAGAGAGATTTTGAGTCTTTACATATTGATCAAAGTATGACCCATAACAGAGTTGATGAGAACAAGGATCAGTGTAGCCAAACCAAACATGGTTGGGATTGAGGCTTAGTTGATGATAATGATGATATTGTATCAGTAGGTCTTGGATATCTAAAACAACTCAAGTGTGTGCTAGACACAAGTGTATGTGTCAAAGTAATAAAGGGACTAGAAGAGGCCTAGGTATTGAACTCAGGGAATTGGTACAACTAAAGGATACTGCTAACTAAAAAAGACTGGTTAGGCTAAATGAAAGAGTTAATTTGGTGATTAAAAATTAACAACAAGATTGGAAAGTGTAGAAAGTATATGTGGTGAAAGATCAGATGGAGGGATTATTTAAAATATTAATTTCACCATGATGTCAACTTATACATATATTTTATCAGATCAACATAACTTAAATTTTCTTAGTTAGATTTAGTATTTGTATCTTGTACCACCCGCTTTTGCAACACAATGTACTATTTAACCAAGTTATCAATCCACCATTGCAACATCAATATAAGAGACCAAACAATAAAGACTGCAACATCAATATAAGAGACCAAACGATAAAGACTATATTTGGATATTTACTACATGTGGTAAGATCGCTTTCACAATGTTCTAGTCACTACAATAATAAAATTTTTTCCAACAATTAAAATGGCTTTCACTATAGTTAATAGTCCATTACAATATGATGATCAATCATCAATAATTGATGGGTTTAATCGTTGTTAACCCCTACTTGGCCAGTAGTTAATAAACCATGATAAACTCATGGTGATAAATCTTAATTAAAATAGTTAACATTTTCTGTTATCAAAATGCAAAGCAAAAAGCTAACACTGGGCTATTCCCATGTCCTAAAGAATGGTGGTTTAGCCCCTCATGCTCAACAAAGATCAGAAGAATGGAGGAAGAAGAAAAAAGCCATAGAAAACTCTAAAAGGTGACTATAAATTCTTCTATTCCTCGTTATTGATCTCAGGTTCCTCCAAGGATGGCCAGTGGGATAGCCTCCTGACGAGATGCCTCAAATGAAATGTATTTCCCACATCCAAGTTGGCTTGCTCTTAGGCAATATGCCTCTAGATGGCTGCCCTCTTTTGATTTATATAAGAAAATTTTGGGCACCACTTGGGTGTGAGTCATTTGATGTGCCTTGTCTTGATCAAGACCATCTAATGAAATTTTTATGCCACTGACTAAAGTCAGTGTGCCCCACTCCTTCTCTTTATTGTGCTTTAGGGTTTGAATTCTCGATATCACCGACTTGGCTCGGTGGTATAGAGATGCATTTTGGCTCTTCCCTTGTCTTCTCTATCCTTCTTTGTTATGATGTCGATCAACTTCCTTTTCATTTCATACCACTGACATAAGTCGGTGGTACCAACTTTATTCTATTTTGAGTCGGTCAAGTATGCAATTTAGGCAACAATATATTAGAAAAATCATAAAATAAATAAATTCAGCATAAATATGTGTAAAATGGAAAATATTGATATACAAGGGATATTTTAGGTAATTTTGGAAAAACGTTCATAAAGAATATGAATATGAAAGAAAGCATCCTTAAATCATGCCTAAGTAAGCCCCAAGTTTGGTATATAAATCATGCGCATCAAAATAACCTAAGATTGAATGTTGCTCAACCTCAAGAAACACTACTTTGGATTTGGTTGAAATGGTCAAAATAGAGACACATATGTGAACCAAATCATTCAAAACATCCTTGATTAAATGGTGCCAAATGATCCTCTCCAGTTACATATCAAACACCTACTATACAAGCAACCAATTACGAGAATATGAGACTACTTAACACATAATTAAGTCAAAGAGAGAGATGTCATGGAAAGTATAAGTAATATTGGGTGCATCACAAGATTTTCTTAACTACAACGCTCTTACTCAAAATTTTCTACCATGGATGCAATTCCCTAAAATATGACATAAAGAAGGGAATATATCCTTTTGGTGGCCTACCATATAGATCAGTGAGTGGATGGAATAGGTGGCTTGATAATAGAAGTCACACTTAATCCAAGTAATCAATATAAAAGAAAAAAGATGATATAACTATATGAAGGATAGAATGAAAACTGAATGTGCCCTACTATTACTACATCTAGTGAAATGATGAATGTTGTGGATGACAGATCATGATTAAGACAAGGTTTGAAATGATGAATGTTGTAGATTTTTGACCATGATCTAGGACCATGATTATCATGTTTAAATGCTAATTCTCTGGCTAATGATGGAGTTTGTCACCTTTTCCACATTTTACCCTTTTTTCATAACTTTGCTAAATTTCCCACAACTTTCACCTATTTAATCCATCCATTTTCACCCATTTTAACCCAATTTGGGACTTTCTACAAAGAAACCTTCTTTTAGATAAAAGGTGTTATTATTCTTCAGTAGTGCCTTAAATAGGCTAACTTTTACAAATTAGCCATTTGAATTATCTGGAATTAAATATTCTTCCAACTACCTTTTCTAGGAAAACCTGAGAGATAACTCCAACCTATCTTTCAGTGTGCAATTGTCTTCCTTAAATATATTATTCTTTAAAAATTTCCCAGTTGAATTGTCTAGAAAAGAAATTTTCAACTACTTTTA
The DNA here is from genome assembly GCA_963693085.1 of Alisma plantago-aquatica. Lineage (NCBI taxonomy): Eukaryota > Viridiplantae > Streptophyta > Magnoliopsida > Alismatales > Alismataceae > Alisma > Alisma plantago-aquatica. The sequence continues at coordinate 1,649,133,535 of OY856409.1, forward strand.
TGGAAATTTGAGAAATAATTCCAACTTGTCATCATGTGCAAGTTTTCCCCCACTTTTTCCAAAACATTCCTAACACGAGACTACACTTTTGAAAGGGGGGACATTGGGCGGATTGTAGACATTCTCTGTGTGACAAGTGGTGGATCGTCTTGATCAATCTGCCCCTCCACAGAGTGCATCATGGTGATCCACTCCTCTTCCAAAAGGTTATGTCGAAAATACAAACTCTAAAAGGTACTTATAAATAGACTCCCATACCCAACATATTCTAGGCCCCTCTCATCTCTCCTAAAGCCAGAGAAACAACTACCTCTCCCTTTTATTTTCTTCATGTTATTAGAGGACACTTTCTTTGACGTCAACCGATGTGCTAACAGTGGTAGGTTGTGCAACAATAACTGTTACTTTCTTTGTTACATCCATATCAATCATTGTTGATTTATATGATCTATTCATAACTATTGATATCTACACACTCTTTCTCAAAGATCTGGTCTTTCAATGTTGAATCTATCTCTCTTCTCTCTCTCTTTCTCTCTCTCTCTTCTTAAGCATCAATGTTAATCGCCAATGTTGGATCTCCAATGTGGGAGGACCTGAGGCGATTGGGACCACAACACACCTAAAATAAGGAACTTTAGAGATATGATTGGAAATCCACAACCATATCCAACCCTAAAGATCTACCAACATAAGAAACTTTTTTATCATATTTTCTGTCATTTTCTTAATAACAACCTTGATTACCATTTTTTTATCCAAGATGACTAAAAAGGTAGCAATACCATTCAACGAGGGTGATGGGGGTGTTAATCCTTCCCCACTAATAACAAGAGTGTGGCGTCTGATCCTTGAACTAATGCATACTTTTCTTATTTACCCTTGGGTGGAGTCAAATTGTTCTTAGTCGGTGTTTTTCCGCTAATTCAAAAACATATCTTTGTTTTCCAAGTTTTACGAATAAAACATGATTGTGAATCCAAGTTTTATCAATTTACCATTTTCTTTTTGCTTTTTTCATTCTTCTCATGACCGTAAGATCCATTAGATTTTTTGAGCCTAGTTCAACATATTGGAGACTCCATTGGGGAGTTGTCAGACGATTCTAGTTGCTCTTTATTTATTATCATCCAACATTTTATCAATCAATCAAGGTTTCTATTTTTCCTTTCTATTTTTACCAAAATCTAGATTTTTTGCAAAAATAAAAATTGCACTACAGATCGGAGCGATCTGTTGAGAAAAAATTTAGAAAAAAAATAAAAAAAATTATCATATAGAAAAAATGGTTGAACACTCTATTCCACCAGAAAAAGAAAGTTTTTTTATCACCGCCTTTTGTTTTTCTAGGTCTTAATAAATCTAATGGAATCATCAGTTCTTCCATCAGAAAAGTCAGTTTGATTTTCACATCAAATTGATTTTTAGCACTATGTTAACTTCCATGTTTTCTATCAATTATTGTTCTTAGGGTTGGCCTCTAGTTTCCTATTAGGTAGCCTCCTATTCCCTCACTTTTTCTTTTTTTCCTATTTCCTTTTTACTAACTTCCAAAAAAACATATTAAGAAAAGAGAGATAAGTATGAGAGAGGTCTTCAATGCATGATTTTTTCCTTACATGTTTATCGTTTATCTTTCGTATTTTATCATTGTGGGATTGCTTCAGAAGATATTAAAATCTTACACCTGTACAATGCACACCTAGAAACTCATGTGTCATGAAATGAGTGCCAAAACTGAAGTTGGATCTCTAAGAGTGATGTGGGTGTGTTAGTAAAGGTACTGGAACAACATTAAGTTGGATGCCCCAAGGCCTTGAAAACATCCCTCTCCTAGCACTCATGACTGATTACGACCACCATAGTCAGGAGGTGCATAAGAAGTAGTAAGAATATATGTCAAACCTAGTTACCCCCACGATGAGTACCCTCATGCCACAGAGAAGATAAGTTCCAAATCCTCCTACACAACTCATGCTTGAGTGAAGAGGTAAAATAATAATTAAACTCATGGGCTAAAATTAGGACTTTATTTTCTACATATACATCTTCTGGTTGCTTAATTTACAATTTTGAAGATTGTTAAAGTTTTTCTAATTCTAAGATGATTGAAAGATTTATTCTTTAAGATTGTACTCATCATGCTAGATTGTTTGTTGTATAATAACACCCTCATGTTTAATATAATCATATAAAAATAACAATTTCATGATCTCACATGATATCAAACAATCTCCAATGATCTAAATGGATCTAAAATTATTTCCAATGATCTCAAACAACAACAATCTTTAATCCATGATCTTTTCAAACTTGAAAGGTTTTTGATTATCTCTCTCATCCAACAATTTTATTGATGATACGTGTCAAAGTGCACATCAATTCACTAAGATAATTATCCTAGAGTTTAACATCTTTTACTTTCCAATTAAAACTAGTATAGAAGGGTCGATCCCACATGACAATATTTTTATGATTGTTTCTCTAAACCCAATTGATTTTCAATTTTTATTTCTTTTTGGTGTTTTGAATATTTGAACAAGAAATTAAATTTTGAGTTTTGGAGGGTGACTATTCTAAAACAAGAAATTAAATTGCAAATGAACAAAAAGATTACACTAATAGAAAAGAAAATAAAAGATTATGCTAAGGCAAGAAAGGAAAGAAGGAAGATTATTAGAACAAATAAAAAGATTATCCAAGGACAAGATGTAAAGTGCAAGTAATAAAAGGAAGTAACTAAAAATAAGCATTGAAAGTAACGATTGAATCAGACGGAAAAAATATTGAGGCTTAGGGGTTTCACAACATTAGCTAAAGTGAAAACAAGATTGAAGAAATACACGACCAATAAGATATAAGAAGGTATGTGAATCTTTAGTAAATGAAACACAAGACACATACTCTAGTGAAGACATTGGTCCTAGCGTCCATGTATCCTACTCCATCATCCTAAAAGGGATTTTTTCATGTTCACATCTAAATCTCCATATAATCGGTGTATTTTAAATCTCGATTTCCATGGGCATATCCACTGATATTAACCCATGATAAAAATGATTAATTACTTCATTAAAATAGGCGATTTCTAAACCAAAAACCATCCATCTAAATAGTCATGTAAAACTTGATCCAATCTCACATGGATAAGGGGATACTCCCCTCACCTCAATAATGAAACTACTCACTAGCCATAACCAAAGAAGGGGAAGCAAAGGAAAGAAGGAAGGAAGCCATAGACTAGCTAAAGAAGAATACCCAGAGGGGAATTTCTAGTGACAATTAAAGGATTCTTCCTTAATTATCCATTCCCAAGAAGACAAGAAATAAATAACAAGGAAGGGATATCTGAGGACAAAACTACTTTACTGAATAAATTGAAAGATTACAATTCTCAGAACTAGAGTAACAATGTTTAAAATAAAGGTTACAAGTACAAGATATGAGATGCATTTCTTTGTGGAGTTCCCCCATACTTTAATAGGGGAAAGAGGGGTGGAAACCCTAAAAGGAGGAGGGGTTGAAATGGGGGAGCCGACGTCTAAATCTTTCTGGATCTGATCAATAGAAATTGTTGATTGTCTTTAATTATCTTGATTATGTAACTCTCTTTATTGCAAATTTTTGAAGCAGCAGTTTCTAATGGATTTTAATCCCATAAAAGGCACGAAAGTGGTCCAAATAATAGGATATTCTTTTAGGTAATTAAATCTTCTTTCAAAATAATACTTGAAAACTCAATTTGGAGTTTGGACGCAAAAGCTATGGTACTTTTGGTGTCGAGTAAACATGAATTTCAGGATAGTTGCAAATTGTGAAATTATGTTCCAAGAGTATTTATGTCATTTTCCTACAAGAACTGAGTAAATATAACTAAAACTCCAATTAAAGAGGAAAAAAACAAGTTACAGTAATTAATTCTAAAATAAGAAAATGGTAAATAGAACAATTCTAGAGAAATATCTAAATGATCTAAAATAATGGATAAATACACATTTATCAAAATACTCCAGACTTGAATCTTTGTTTGTCCTCAAGCAAATAAAATCACAAATAAATCTATAATGTTATTGCATCATATAGAATATTCTTGTCAATCACATTAGACGAGATTTATATCAAGTTAATCCATAGTTTAAAATAGAGAAAAATTTTGATTGGTTTTAATTGATTTCATACAACTTGTCAACTTTCTAAGGAGTGATGTTATTTTGTGGTCCTAAGTGACATAGTGTTTCAAGCATGGCAATTTGTAAAAGTTTTTGGAAAATATTTACTTAATTCGAAAGGGGTACAATGATAGATGTCTATTCAACTTGGCTGACAAGATAATGGCTATTTTGCAATTAAGGAAATAAAACATGGTTGACTAGATAAAGGTCATAAAATCAAGGCAACTACATGCAGAACAAATAAAAGGCAAGAAGGGAAAAGATAGGGGGTGGAATAGAAACATACTACCCATATCCACCCCATACTTAGATTTTTTCTCGTCCTGAGCAAAACCTAAATTGGAGATGGAGGGAAGAAGATCATTGAGGTGATTGGTAATAAGGTGGTGGAGGAGAGGAGAAGGAGGCATGGCTGAAGTATGGACTTAATTCACTGCCTTGGAACCACTATATCATATTTTCTTGAGTGCCCAAAAGAGTATCTAGAATTTCTTGGCATGCATCTGTATACCAAGGACAAAAATAGGGACATATATTTACCCATGATTCGAGATGTGACAAGGAATAGTTGTGGGGAATATCAGTTGGATAATGATAGTTATTGGGATTTCATTCGAGTGTGGATGCCCAATTATTCTACTATGTAGGACACTAATGTCAATGGGTAGTGGGTTGAAAGGAGTATAAGTAGAGAATCCATCAATGTCATTTGGTTGTGCCACCTGAGTTGCAATGGGAGGCAGGGACTCGTAAGGAGTATGACAAGTATCATAGATTGGTGCCTCGAAGGGAGAAGGGGGTGAGAAGATGGGTATTGGCTGAGGTAAGGGAACGAGTTCTGGGACAAGGGATTCTTGAGTGGTGATGTTGGTCCTTGTCGTAGTGGGGACTATGGGAGGGGGAGCGTCCATATTAATAGGGTTGTTTGGTGTAGCTTGGGATTGAATGGATACTTGATTTTCTACCAGAGAAATAGGGGTGTCAGTTATAGGTAGGGATTTAGAAGTAAGGAAGCATTGCTGCATCTGATTGAACTAGTCCATGCATTCTAGGAAATAGACTTCTTCCTCTTAGGTATACTTCATGCTACCCCCAGAGGCTTGGAAATCGATGAGTTTTAATCCTACTCATAGTGCGAGAAGTCCTGCCTCAATATCGATGAGGGCCTCGAATGTGGTGAGGAATGGCATGCCAAAGATGAGAGGGTAGTGACTGCCATCTTTTATATCAAGCACCGTAAAGTCACATGGGATGTAGAAATTTTCCACTTTGATCAACACATCATCAATAATACCTAGAGGCTTGGTAATAGAATAGTCAGCTAGTTGAATGCCCATCAGAGTGGGTCTAACATATGGGAGTCTGAGCATCCTACACATGCTCAGAGGGATGATGGATATGCTAGCTCCAAAGTTAGCTAACCCCAAATGGTTGGTGGATTCTCTGATAGAACAAGTGATCTCAAAGGATCCTGCGTCTTTGTGTTTCTTTGGAATTTTACTCTGGATGATATCGGATGTAGTTCTCACCAGTTTTACCATTTCAGATTCTTTAGTCATGCGCTTACGGTTCAGAAGAGATTTGAAGAATTTTCTCCATTCATGTAGGTTTGTCATGGCGTCTAGAAGTGGAATGTTGATGCATAACTTCCTCATAATATCCTTAAACTTCTTGAACCTGGAATCCAACTGGGTCTTCTTCAGCCGATCAAAAAAGGGTATACGTGGCTTATACACATGAACCTCATCATGTGGAGCGGGTGATACCAGAGGTTGAGTGAAAACTACCCCATCGTCTTCCCCTTGATCAAAATCCATGAGGGGTGAGCTTTCCCTATCTGGTTTGGTAGGGCCGAATCTAGTGGTAACAACCTTAAGTTGTTCTATGTGCTTTGGATTTGGTTTATGTTGGCCAACAAATGTGTCGGTAGGGGATTTCTGCTAGACAAAGAAGTGGGCTAACTGAGCATCCGTTTCCTTTTGGTGAGCCTGTTGGGAAAGAAGGATTTGGTTTATGAAGCGGATACATTGTTCCAGGACAGCTATCTTGTCACTGTCGGAAAGAGGAGCAGGGGCATTTTGTTGAGTGGTGGTTTGTTCAAGTTTGGCATTACTGCCCTTAGTCTGGCCCATGATTTTGGAAATTTCCCCTATAATTTCTTTGATTCCCAAAATTCCTCTGATTGTTGTTGGGAAAGCCTGGCGGGGGACGGTTATTGGCTCGAGTATTAGGGGGTCTTTGTTGGGGGTGAATTGGGAAGCATTTTCAGCACCCAATGGGTTCCCATATTGGAATTTAGGGTGATTTCTAGGTTGATTGGGGCTGTAATATGCTTGTCCCAAGATACTATGAATAGAGTTGAGGTTCTCCATTTGTTTTCCTATTTCTTGTTGCATGGGGGGTGTTATAGAGATATTGACATTGTGGGGTAGAGTGATCATACCCTTGGAAAATCCCACAAAGAGAACTTGCAGTTTTCACATGTTGGGGTTTCCTTTCATAGGCGTTGAAGGAGGACTCTAGGCGATCTTATTTTAGAGAAATCAGCTTAAGGGCTTTGGCGATGGTTGGAATATCTGTATTTACCTCGGCCTTAGATATCTTGAGGGCCCCACTTGTTCCTCGTATTTATTGGATTTCATAGGAATTCTTTACTACCTCCCAAACATTGCTTAAATTCTGAAATATGAAGTTTCCTCCATATGACGAATCAGGGAGTTTCTTAGTGTCATCATCAACACCACGGTAGAATGTCTCAATGAGTTGAGATTGGAAAATGCCATGGTAAGGGCAATGCCAAAGGAGTTTCATAACTATTTCCCAAGCCTCTCCTAGAGTTTCTCTTGGAACCATTGAGAAGAAGGGGATTTGTCCCCAAATTTCACAGGTAAGGCAAGGGGGAAATATTTGTTCAAAATCTTGGTTTGCAAGACCTCCCAGGTGGTGACCCATTCTCCACCTTTCATGGTATTATACCAATTGCTGGCTTGCCCTGATAGAGAGAGTATTTGAACAATCTAGGTGTAATGGTGTCTTCAAAAATGCCTGGGATCTTATACAAGAAACAAAGATCAATAAAACATTGGAGGTGATCTTGACAACTCTCACCCTTGTTCCCAAAAAATGGGTTGGTTTGAAGCATAGTGATCCATTGGGTGCCGATCTCGAATTGGGGGGTTGTAAGTTTGGGTGGCACAACAGGGTGTTGTTCATATCCTATAGAAAAATCTTTTAATTATTTTTGTCTTTCTGCCTCCCTCTAAACGGCTTCTAAGGCCTCTTATTCAACCACATAGGCTGCACACAGAGTGACTTCTTGGGTCATACGCTCAGCCATCATGCACTCTCTTTGAGCAGCAAATGCTTGCTCAATCCTACAATTAACTTCCTCATCCATCCTAATACAATTTTGTCGATTCAAACGATGGAAGGTTCTTTCTGGCTCCAAATAAAAAATTGGCGATGTGGAATCAACATTCAGCGGGCATCACATGCACAATTATAGTTGACATATTTATTGGAGTGTAGAAAAAACATACTATTTAAATGAAAACTCGGTAGAAGAAAGAGATTCCACTTCCAGAATGGTACTTGGAAGGTAGAAAAAATGAAAAAAAAGTTTTGTTCAAAAATTTCCAGGGTTCGAGAAAACAATCTATTGTCCTCGAAAACATCGCCAAAATTAATACGCGTCACAGTTCACACAAATTCACTAAGATAATTATCCTAGAGTTTAGCATTTTTTACTTTCCAATTAAGGTAGTATAGAAGGGTTGATCCCACTGGACAACTTTTTTTATATTATTTCTATAAACCCAATTAATTTTCAAACTTTATTTTTTTGAGTTTTTGAATATTTGAACAAGAAAATAAATTTTGAGTTTTGAAGGTGATTATTCTAGAATAATAAAGTAAATTGCAAATGAATAATAGGATTACACTAATAGCAAGGAAAATAAAATAATATGCTGAGGCAAGAAAGGAAAGAAGGAAGATTGTTAACACAAATAAATAGATTATCTAAGGACAAGAAATAAAGTACAAGTAATAAAAGGAAGAAATTGAATACAAGTGTTGAAAGAAATGATTGAATCAAATAGGAAATGCATGAGGCTTAGGGGTTTCATCACCTTAGCCAAGATGAAAACAAGAACGAAGACCTACATGACAAATAATATAGAAGAAGGTATGTGAATTATTCATAAATGAAACACAAGAGACAGACTCCACGTGAAACCATTGATCTTGACATTCACATATCCTACTCCATAATCCTAAAAGGGATTTTACCGCAGTCACATCCAAATTCCCAAGTAATCAATTTTGGCATTCTAAATCCCAGTTTCCACATTTCCATCTGTCGAGATTAACCCACAATAAAAATGATTAATTAATTCATTAAAATCGACAATTTCTAAAACAAAAACCATCCATCTAAATAGTCGTGTAAAATTTAATGGAATCAACACATGGCTAAGGGGTTACTCCCCTTGCCTCGATAATGAACTACTCACTAGACATAACCAAAGAACGGGAAGTAAAGGAAAGAAGGAAGGAAGCCATAAAGTAGCTAAAGAAGAATCCCTAGAGGGAAATTGATAGTGATAGTTAAATGTCTTCTTCCTTAATTTCCCATTCCCAAGAAGGCTAAGAAATAAAAAATGAGGAAAGGATATCTAAGAATAAAACTGCTTTACTGAATAAATTGAAAGATTACAATTCTTGGAACTAGAGTAACAACACTCAAAATAAAGATTGTAAGTACAAGATATGAGATGCCTTTATTTATGTATTCCCCTCTCATTTTATAGGGGAAGGAGGATAGGAAACCCTAAGAGGAGAGGGAGTGAAATGAGGGAGCCGACAGATAAAAACTTTATGGATCTGGTCAATAAAACTGTTGACTATCTTTAATTATCTTGACCATGCAACTCTCTTTAATGCAAATTTCCATAGTAGAGATTTCGAACAGGTTTTTCTACATCCGGAGGCATCAAATCAGTCCAAATATTAAGATATTATTTAAAAAAATTAAATTTCATTTCCAACGAATACTTGTACACTCAATTTGGAGTTTGTAAACAAAAGTTATGGCACTTTTGGTGCCGGGTATACATGAATTTCAGGACTGTTGCAAATTGTGCAACTATAATCTAAGAGTATTTATGCCATATTCCTACAAAGAATCAAGCAAATATCAATAAAACTATAATTAAAGAAAAAATATAAATTAGAATAATTAATTCTAAAATAAGAAAATAATGAATAGAACAATCCTAAAGAGATATCTATATGATCTAAAAAATGGATAAATACACATTTATCAATTCAATAATCTTGATTGAGAAATCTTCTAAAAAAATAACTTTTGTTCCTTTAAAAAGGAGAAATATTTTTTTGAAAATAATCAACAATCTTTCTAAACAAAAAAATAAGAATTTTGTTTTTCAAAAATTGAAAAGAAAACCCTTTTTAGAAGGAAGATCTTTTCAAAAAGAAAAACTCTTTTCAAGAAAAAAATTGTTATTTTCAAAAGAAATTTCTTTTAAAAAACAAAAAGAAAACTCTTTTTATAGAAAAAATATTTTCATAGAAAAAAGAAATTCTTTTCATAAATGAAATAACATATTTCAAAAAGAAAAATCTCTTTAAAAAAATAACAAATCTTTTCCAAAAAAAATATCTTTCAAAAAGTAAAGGAACAAGTCTTTCTAACAGAGCAATCTTTTTAAGAAATATAGAACAAATCTTTTCCAAAAAGAACAATCTTTTCAAAAAAAAAAACACACCCTTTCCATAAAGAACAATCTTTAAACAACACATCTTTTCCAGAAAGAACAATATTTTCAAAAAAAAAAAGAGAACATATCTTTTCCAAAAAGAACAATCTTTTTGAGAGAAAAAAAGAGAAGACGTCTTTCATAAAGAATCATCTTTTCAAAGGAAAACTATTTTCATGAAATAACAATATTTTCTAAAGAACTATCTTAAATATTTTCAAAGAAAATTAACAAAAGTTAAACCTCTTTAAAAACCTCAATAAAATTGAAAAGAAAGGATATTTTAAAACTCAACAAAATTTAAAAAAGAATAGTTTTAAAAAAATCAACAAAGTTGAACATCTTTCATAAAAGTTGGAAAACATCCTCAAAACTCAAATAAAATAATGGAAGGTCTTTTCAATCTTGGGAAACCTTTTCAAAAATCTTTCGACTTGATTCATGTTGAAAGGCTGCATGAATGTGGTGTCTTCTCATGACCACCACTCATACCCATGTTTATTCAACAACATACTCCCTTGAAGGGCCTCTATTTAACTTGATCCTTTTAAAACAAGGCCTCACCATTACGCCACAAAGATACTCAATCCTCAAATCTTAGATATAACTTCCAAATCATGAATGGGATATTGACTTATGCCCTGAGCATACCAACTCCATTTATTTCAAAGGATTTTCCATCTCGAATGAGATGTCACCCAGTAGCACGTGGTCTACCCATCTTTTCCTACCCAAACCATGACCTAAACCTAGACCAATAGTGCACCTTCACTTCCACATCTATATCATCCTGGATACAACCTAAAATTGGGCCATCAACCATGGCTTTCATGCTCATATCTATACGGTCATGTACCATGACCTAAAACTAGTTCATTTTTTTTGCTTTCACCTTCATATCTTTAGGGTCCCAGACCATGACCTAAAACTGGGCCATTACCCTATTCTCTCATGCTTACATCTATATGGACATGACCATGACCTAAAATGGGGTTGTTAACCCCTGGTCTCACGCTCAAATATATACGGTCCCAAACCATGACCTAAAACTATGACTCATCACACATTCACACACATACCTGGCCAAAGTCTCTGGCCTTGAGTGGGTCACCTTATCCCTAGATACCCCTTTTACCTTTGTGGGTATTTCTCTCATTAGATCTCACCTATGGAGAGAGGAATCTCACACACCCATATCCAGCCACAGTCTCTGGTCTTGAATGGGTCACCGTCCCTGGATATCCCCCTTTTACCTTTGTGAGTATTTCTCTCATAAGATCTCCCCTAAGGAGAGAGGAATCTCACACCCATATCCAGTCATAGTCTTTGGCCCTAAATGGGTCACCTTGTCCCTCGATATCCCCCTTTTACCTTTGTGAGTATTTCTCTCATAAGATCTCCCTAAGGAGAGAGGAATCCCACACACCTATTTCTAGCCATAGTCTTTGTCTCTGAGTGGGTTACCTTATCCTTGGATATCCCTTTTACCTTGTGAGTATTTCTCTCATAAGATCTCCCCTGAGGAGAGAGGATCTCACACACCCATATCCAGCCACAGTCTCTGGCCCTGAGTAGGTCACCTTATCCCTTGATATACCCTTTTCCTTATCATCACTTATCTCATAAAATCACCCCTAAAGAGAGGGAAACCTCACACATCGATCCCCAACCACAGTTTGTGGCCCCATGTCAGTCATATTGTACCTGGGTACCATCTTTATCAAGATCTACATTCTTAATCATGATGCTAGTAGACATACCTCATGACAATATTGGAAAATTTATTCCATATCACTCAATCAAGGGGCATGTTCCTCTCTTCATACCATTGGATCTGACAATCGTGTTGATACATGAAAAATCACTTTCCATGCAGAGGGTGAACTTCCATATTTTTGACTTGATTTTGTCCCCCTGGCATGTAGGTTAACCTTTTTCTAGCATGATTTGGAACCCTCTTCTGGGAAAGGGCTAGTTTTTATTTATTCCTATTGGGGATGTTGGGGATACAAAAAACATGAATGAGATATGTTCAATCCTCTTACCTAACACAAGGGGCAGTTTTTTATCACCATGTTTCTCCCCCCTTCAACTCCTTGCTATACAAGGGGCTGATTCCCAATTGGTATATCAACCCTAACAATCAATCATTCCACCTTTACCACAAAGGAGGACATCACAAGAATCTCATGCAGCAGGTACTTAGTAAATTTTTTGGAAAGAGCTTCTTGAGATGAAAAGCACCAACAAATAGTCCAACAATAGAAAGTGATGAAGACACTTTGAAGATTGTTATCATGAACTAGACTTAGGTCAACACAGTTTCCATCAATTATCCATGATGGTATAATGAACCATAGGTCACATAGACACTCAAGTTTGGTAGCAAGTCGATAGTCAAAGCTAACATGGGTCAGTCAAAGCCAAAGAAATAGGTGTTCTCCTTTGTAGGTCATGCACAAACATCATCATCATACATCCTACAAGGTGAAGAACTGCACCATCTTGTACGACTCCTACCAAGGGTATACCAACATAACAGTTATACATCTGAGCATTAGTAGCAAGAGATATCTATGACACACACAGTCACTGCACAAAATAGCCAAGAAGATGATTAGACAGAAGAATACAATGACCAATAAAAAGTCATTATTTATTAAGGCAAGAAGACAAAAGAAATAAAGGGTCAAAAGACTATGATTCTACATCAGAAGAAGAGATCTTATGCTGTCAATCACACAATATACCCTCCACTACCACCTTGGAACTATCCTCTAGTTATAAGACCATACGAGTACTCGCCTCATCCATGTTTGGTCGTAGCATTGGCAACCACAGTCCGCTCAGAGATTTGACAACCTATTGATCGTAGTATGACAAAAATCATGCAAAAATTAATAGAACTTTGGACAAGATAGTATAAATCAATGCCTTCAGAGGTCAGCACCAAAAGATTACACTGCACGACTACCGTTGCATGATGAAAGGGGGTACATTTTCATAAGTGAATATTGGTCCCACAATTGTCAAAGAGGAGATGTTGATACTAAAGTCAAAAGAAGGTTCACACCCTTAGGGGCCTCCTCTAGTAGCATTCTTCCATTGATTGAGAACCTTTTGAAGTTTCCAACCATAAGGAATCTCTGCCAAAGAGCTACAATCCCAATTCTTACTGTGATTTCCATCACAACGAGGGGAAAAAAATGGACTATGTATAGCCCTCAAGCATGTCATTCTAGACCTAATCGACAAAGGTTTAGTCCAAATGGAGACCTTATAGAAGTCACTCCAGAGCATGCCACTAAAGATCCAGGTGCAGTCACAAAATTGATTGAATCCCTACTTGAGCTAGAGCACAATGGGAACACACCAGTCAATGCAATCACAATGTTGATTAAGCATCTGCTTGAGCTAGAGCTTTACCAAAGAGCACCAAAACAAATAGTTGTCACGAGACCTAAAGCATCTATGGATCATGAAGGATTTATCTAAGCATTTTTTTCATTATAAAAAAATCAAAATGAAAAAAAGAAACAAAATAAAAAATGAAAAAAAATTTAAAATGAAAAAAAATCAAAGATTCAAAAAGAAAAGAAAACTCATATTTTCAAAATGAAAAAAAATCAAAATCAAAATAAAAAATACACTCAATCTACTTAAATGTTTGATGTGCCCCCCTCATGTACCAAGAAGTGGAAGGGTCAAAGTAGAACCATAGGCCCTAGGATGGAAGGAGCACAATCTTTATATCAAGGCCTCAATGATTCACAAACCTAATCTTCCCATAAAAATTACTCAATCAAAATAATCATCTAAAGCTACAATTGCATGATGACACCCAACCTAAAAATCAACAAATGTGCTCTTCTAGGTCTTATTAAGTCGGGCACTCCTGACGCGAGTTGGAAAAAATCCACCAAGTTAGAACATCCTAAAAAAATATAGGGTCCATTCCCTAGATGAACTTTGATGTTTAAATATGACAACAACCCTACTCATAAGGCCCAATAAAGGCAGATGGACTAGATGATAATGAGATTTGGATCCCTTGGGGCATTGTCCATGTCTGACCATCTTTCATGATGAATTAGCCTGGGGATCACAAATGTGGATCCTTCACTAGGAAAATCCCATTAATCTATAGTTTAAGTTCCCATCCTAAGGCTCTAGGCATCAATGTCTATAATGTTAAAGAACTAACCGAACATACATCAATTGTGAAGCCCAAAGGGTGCCCAATCTTAGACATATGGTTTTGGTGAATTTCTTATTAAGAATTACATCTAGGACCGGTGGAGTCTAAAACTCACATCCTAAGGTTCTAAGCATCAACGCCAATGGACTGAAATGAAAAATGATCAAATGCAAAAAATAACTCCAAAGGACACTCGATAATGTGGATACATGCCTGTGACACACTACATACACCAAGAAGTGTTGATAATAGAGCCCATAGGGGTGTCTCTGACACCTGGCACATTAACCCAACTGGGTAGAGAATCGTCGCTCGAACACTCACTACATGGCACAACTTGAGTAGTCAACCATGAAACCGAGAGCCACTAGAGCATCAAATCCACCCTAAGAAACCCCCTTAGTGGTACATTTTTCTATGATAATCCTAAGGGAATACCAACCGATTCATAGAAGAGTTTGGGTAAGCTTAAATATGTTGAGGTCTCAAATCACTAAAATTACAAAATTGAAAAGTGGAAAGTAGGGCATGTAGGGTAGTTGCCATTTTCCACCAAATGAGGTACAATGATTACATGACCACCCCTCACATCTCATGATTGGCCTCCTTACTAAGATGGGTTACCACTAACTAGTTAAAGGGGTGTCAGTCCAGAGATCTTGAATGTTGATCAATGGCCTAATCTTAAAAGAAATAAACAAACAAAAGAAACCCTCCAAGGATCAAATCCTAACATCTTCCATGGTAGATAGATATAAAAGAATCCACAAACCATGGTATGTTAAATAAAAAAATGAATAAAAATAAACCTAAAAAACAACTTCTTATTGACTAATATGATCATATTAATGTCAAAAGAAGAATTCAAGACCATTTAATAAAACAATGGGGAAAAATGATAACACCATAATTCAAAACAATGATGACCCCTTAACTCGGAAAAGACCATTGAAGAAGGGAGATCATAGATGATAGTGGCTCACATTACACCAGAATCACAGATCACTCCAATGTCAAGAAGGTCTTCTTCAACAATCATGACCTATCCCCACCAGTAGAGTCCATCAAGGAATCATTGTTAGAAGATTACAAACAACAAAGTTAGGATGAACTATTAAGTATAGAGACATAGAATGACTCAAATCTAGCTCTAACAATGCTCATATACATCTTTAGAGAAAGTGTCTTACGAGGCACATCATCTCCCGAGATACTAAAACCTTACCTACTCTCCAAGACATACCTACAACCCATGAGCGAGAGTTACCTTGTATAAGTTAGTGTGGCCTCACAGGGCTTGCTCTCCACATAGGGCACATTTGGTTTGCTGGATATTCAAGAATCTGGCATTTATGCCATCCTGCATTTGTAAAATATTGCATTGTCAAAATCCCATAAACACAAATTTTATGTTTTATTTCCTGGATTAGTAAAATACATGATTTAATTTATTGTTAGTCCACCATCCAGCCATAGTTGGGGTTTGGTGTTCGAAATTTTTTTATGGAGACCAAAATGTGGGATTCCTATTATGTCCAGAAATCTCAGGATTAGCTTTGTTTCCTGAATCCTATAAACCAAACATAAATTTTTTGTAGATGGATGCCAAAATACAATCGAATATGGCAAAATCCAAGAAACCAAACATGTCCATAATAGTTACTGAATCAAAAAAGGACATCTAGTCCAAAGACCTTGTACAAGGATAGTTTGGCTACAATGGGATCATTCATTCTTAGAATACTTCTCTCGCAATGGAGTCAACATGAAATAACATCTACTGATGATATCCATAGAATAGATTCAAGCATGTACCTTCCAATCAAGATACATTGATCAATTTGCATTGTCCCACTAGAGACCTGTCAGAAATGCAGCATCAAGATCACATCACTAAAGTAGACTAAATGATATATTGGGCCTTGATTCCATACCATTAGCATCATCAAATATTTTGCAATGAGATTCCTTCCCTTCAAGATAGTTGAAACTGAGGGGTAACAACCAACATCAGACTTCACAGATAAAGCATGACCCAAAGCCATGAACCATTGGATTGGTGGAAGAAACCCACTTAGATTTTTCCTCGATTTAAAAGTCATGCACTCTTCTAGGCATCCTCAATCATGACCACTTATGTGGAGGGTCACTTCCAATCTCTTTTGGGTCATGTACCATTACCTAAAACTGGACCAATCACAAACTAAACTTCCAAATCTCCTTCGAGTCCTAGACTAAGACTTTATACTAGACCACAAGGCTTGTCTTGAATAAGACTCCTCTCTTATTTGGTGACAACCTTTGTTTGGGTCCTATATCAAGACCTTAAAATTCCCCAACCCCCATTCGATCCCTACATAGAGTAGGCAATCACCATTTTCAAAAGCCCTACCCTGAGTAGGAACATCTCTTTCACAAGCCCTATCCTAAATAAGAATTTTACATTTTCAAAAGTCCTACCCTGAGTAGGTACCTTGTTTTCAAAAACTGTATCATGTATAAGTATTTTCAAAATCCTACCATGAGTAGGCACCTTGCCTTTACAAGACCTATCTTGAATAGGCACTTCACACTTTCAAAACCCCTACCTTGAGTAGGCATTGCCTTTAAAAGCCCTACCCTTAGTGGGAACCTAGTTTTCAAAATACCTACCCTGAGT
The DNA here is from genome assembly GCA_963693085.1 of Alisma plantago-aquatica. Taxonomy (NCBI): domain Eukaryota; kingdom Viridiplantae; phylum Streptophyta; class Magnoliopsida; order Alismatales; family Alismataceae; genus Alisma; species Alisma plantago-aquatica. Next base: position 1,649,150,344 of record OY856409.1, read on the forward strand.
GGCACCTTGCTTTGACAAGCCCTATCCTAAATAGGCACTTTACATTTTCAAAAGCCCTACCTTGAGTAGGCACCTTGCCTTAAAAATCCCTACCCTGAGTAGGCACCTTACTCTCACACGCCCTATCCTGAATAGGCACTTTACACTTTCAAAATCCCTACAAGGAGTAGGCACTTGCCAATTTCAAAGCCCTTTCTAGAATATGCACATCTTTCTTCAAAGCCCTGTCCTAAATAGGCACCTTTTTTTCTAACCAAAAAGCCCTAGGTTGAGGTAGGAACCTACACTTAAGCCCTATTATTAGTAGGCACCCCTGTTCTCTAGTCATATCCAAAATCAACATTTCATTTCTCAATGACCTATGTTCAGATAGGCATCTAAACAATCTAATCCCTACACCATGTAGGCACTACCAAATTAATCACTTGATTGCCCCTAAGGTCTACCTACCATCTAGATCATGAATCTTGGATTATGGCCCATGCTACTAAAAATAAAAGTCTCATGATTTGGTCTGACCATGATACATCCATTCTTTCAAGCCCCATCTTGAATAGGCATCTCCTCTTCTAAAATCCATATACTGAGTAGGAAACTCCTTTTGTTAAAGCCCTACATTCAGGTAGGCATCACCTCAATCCCTATTCTATATAGGATCTCCCAACAAAGCCCTATAACATGGTAGGCATCCCTTTAAAATCTCTACATTCAGGCAGACATCTCTCAAAACACTATCTCGAATAGGCATTCCCTCCAATTCAAGCTCTACATTTAGGTAGGAATCTCTTTGAGCCCTATCCTAATAGGCATTTCCTCTAGTCTAAGCCTACATCTAGTAGGCACCCTTGTCCAAGTCTATCCCAAATAAGCATTTCCTCTAGTTTAAGAGCTACACTCATAGGCCCTTAACTTTAATGTGTATCATGAATAGACATACCTTTGGATCAAAAGCCCTACATTTGGGAAGGTATTTAGATAAAAGTCCTATACTAAGATAGGCATCTAATCTAAAGTCCTACTTTGCATAGGAATACATCGATTAACTCTGACAAACTTAATGTTTCCAATCTTGAATAGGCACTTTTCATGAACCAAATCCTATCCTAATTAGGCATCCACATTCAATACCTATCCTAAATAGGTGTCCTTGGAAATCAAGCCCTAAATTCAAGTAGGCACATTTGAAAATCCCTACAATTTGGTAGGCACACCCAACACAACCCTACAATTGAGCAGTCACTACTTGCAAAAGCCCTATCAATAGATAGGAACCTCGATCATAGCCCTACGTATAATAGGCAAATATTTCTCTTATCATGCTAAACCATCTTGTATTCAAGAGATACTCTAGGGAGCAGACAATTTTTAGATATAGTTAGTGATCGTAAATGCCACCTTAAATTTGGAAACTTGTCTAATTGTCAAACATCATCTATCTTGAACAATTTTGAAAATAGACAATTGATCAAAATAGTCACTGGTCATAAACGCCACCTTAAATTGAGAAATTTTTCCAGAGATCCATTTGATCAATCTTATCAACATAGAAAGATGCTCTAAGGATTGGACAAATGACCAATATAGCATCAGCTGTGAAGGTCACATTCATTTTGGTAACTTGTTTGATACCTGATGTATCCATCTTGAGCACTCCTATAGAGTATCCAAGGTGATGCTTTCAAAGATCCTAACAAGCAACCTAGAACTCTTCGAATGGCTAGATGATGCTCTAAGAATTAGACAACTAAGAAATACAATCATTGGTCATAAATTCCACCCTAAATCAAGAAGTTTTCTTATTGGTCAACTTTATCTATCTTGAGCAAATTTTGAAGCTAGAAATGCTTTAAATCTGGATGTTTGTCTGATACTATGATCTAGGGTCCTATCTCATGAGATAAAATTTAACTAATTGTGCCAACATCTCCAAATCAATCTATGGTCCCAGATCATGACCTACAATTGAATCAATCGTGTGCTCACATTTCTAAATCTTTTAAGATCCAAGATCATGATCTAAGATTACACTAACATGTCATGCACATATCAAGATTTCCAATTCCTACATTTGGTAGAGCTTTCATATGATCACATATGATACAATTTCCATATCTAACAATCCTTTCTCAACAGTGATGAAGTTCAAAATAAGGTGAATCAAATCAAGTGAGAACTAGAAGGTCAGGGATAAACAAGTAATGGACTAGTGAAGGAGCATGTCGTTAAGGCTAACTTAACACTGGTGGATCATCTAATGCCCCATCTCAACTTTTTATAACACTCTTTGTATGAACTTATCCTACGAGATCACACATGATATAGGGAGCAGACAATTACACAGTCACTGGACATAAAGGTCAGCTTATTTGGGAATCTATTCGACACCTCAATGTTCAGTCTTGAGTAATCAAAACCCTATTTCCACATAGGAAAACACACCCGATTTTACCTTTTTAGGTCGTGATCCTAACCGTAATTTAGTGCACTCCTCCATCTACAAAAACAAATGAAAAAGAAAACTTAAATGCATAACAGAAAAGATAGATGATAACTACTTCTCAAGATCTTTCTATAGTAATATCTCTAACACACCACAAATCACATCCACTTTCACATCCACCTATCCTCACTAAGGCATACGTTAGTGGGAGAATAAGATATGCACTAGTTTAAGAACTGAGGCTATGATGGGAGACACTCATCAGAACTTCAGGGGATTGAATGATTGGTCAGATATTGGAAACTTCCTAAGTCATAGTCTACCCTTACTATGGTGAAATCATTGTTATAGATATTTTCTTCACTAATTCAGCTTTAGAAGGAAGAGACATCATAGTCGATTTTCACCCTCTACAAGGTTTTCTAGAACACCCTGTATGAGTTCAATATTTTTCACCTTCTATGACTAGGGTCAAAATTGGCTCAAGCATGCGATTCTCACTCTTATCTCAAACCTTTCCTTGAGAGGGGCAAACTCTTGACACCCCATTTTTCTCACTAAAAAAAAATCATGCTTAAATGTTAACTTTGTGGCTAATGATAGAGTTTGTCACATTATCCACATTTTCCCATATTTCCCCATAATTTTCTCCTATTTAATCCATCCATTTTCACACAATTTATCCCAGTTGCACGAAACCATTCTTTTACACTGAAAGTGCAATTATTCTTCAATTATGTCTTAAATAGGTGAACTTTTACAAATTCCCAGTTCAATTGTGTGGAAATAAATATTTCCTTTCCAACTATCTTTTCTAGGAAAATCCTAGAGATAACTTTGACTTATCTCTCTTTACACAATTGCCTTGAATTCTGCCTCAAATAGGGTATTCTTCACTAATTACCCAGTTGAATCGTCTGAAAAAGAATATTTCCTTTTCTTAACTTCTTTTCTGGAAATGTCAGAGATAAATATGACTTATCTTTCTGGGAAAATTTTCCCCAAATTTACCATAACATTCCTAATGAGAGACTTCCTTTTTCCACCTGGGGATACATGGTAGATCACAACCATCAACCGTGTGATATGTAGTGGATTGTCTCAATATCTGTTCCCTTCTACGGGGTGCATCATGTGATCTATCATGTATTCCAGACCCCTCTTGTATCTCCTGAAGCCAGAGAAGTGACTATCTATCCCTTTCATTTTATGCATGTGATTAGAGAATCCTTCCTGTTATATCATATGCTTTGCTAATGTCGGTAGGCTACACAATGATAACTATTTTTTTCTATGTTACATCCATATCAATAATTATTTCTTTATCTGATATGTACATAACTATTCATATATGCACATTCTTTCTCAAAGATATGATCTTGCTCTAGTGAATCTATCTCACTCTCTTATCTATTCCTACACATTTTTCCTAACTGTTAATGATGGATCTCCATCGGAGGAGGTCCTTAGGAAATTGGGACCACAACACACCTAACAACTAGGACCTTTACGACATGTTTGGTTAGCGGTATTATAGGTAGGATAGAACTTATATCCTATTGTTATCTCCAATCTCATATTTGTTTGAGTAAAAATGACATAAGGATACAATCCTACTTGAATAGGACTTTTCAGTTCCACACCCCTTAGGTATTGGGTGGTATAAAGCCTCAACACCCCTCGATGGCTACACCCCGACTCCTGAAATATTTCCACAACTATGCCTCCAAGCCTCGTACTGACGCCGAACGTCGGGCCCAAACTGATGATGGATGCACTCCCATCGGGAATAGAACCATTCATGGCTTCTTCTTGCTATCCTCTTCATCACTACCAACAAACTTCTCGCTGCCTTCTCACCATAACAAATATTATTCTTGCGGTCTTCTTTTTTAAGAGCATCGATCATTGCAGTTCAATTGCCTAATTTATTAGAAGCTGGATGTCTTTCATCTTGGATCATGACCAATCTTTGTTGAACATCAATTGGCTTCTATGCCAAGACAGCTGTATGCATTAAAAAAATCTACACCGCTTCATACTTCTTTCTTTTGCGACCACAAGACAAAACTAGGTATATGTAATTATTATTCTATTTTAGATCAAAGGAGTAGCAAACAATGTTAGATTGCTACTATTAAACTCATTCAATCTGGTTGTATTCTGCTTTTCAGAAGCACCCACATGCACACATTGCTTATCTATGAAACATTTTTGGCCTAAAAATCTTAACTGAAGTGTAAATCAAAGATTGTAGTTGATCTTACTATCACCAGCTTTCTAATTCAGAAAATAGTCTATTGTCTTAAACATGAAAGCAAGTAGTGCTCGATTTTCAAAAGAAGGCCCCAAAATTGACTTTTTGTATTGATTCTACACATTTCTATCCAATAATCCTAAAGTGCCATGTATATGTCATTCTCATTTGAATATTATAAATTTGGGTGAAAGAGTGATTTTGTAAGTTTAAAAATTGCATGATTATAAATTTTAATTATCTATAATGTGACAATCAAATCATAATAAATGATTTGAAGTTGTCACTAATCCTATCCTACATTATATCCAAACATAGGAGAGGATCAAACTCCCATAGTTCACCTATGCCTTCTTATCCCATCCTCTTATGTATCCTATCATAATCCTTTCCAGCAAACCAAACATGCCCTTAGGGATATGATGGGAAAGCCACGACCATCTCTAGACCCAATGGTCCACCAACATAAAAGGCGCTTTTTTATCATGTTTTCTGTCATTTATTTAATAACAAACTCAATCACCATTATTTTTTATAAGATGACTAAAAGGTTGCAATACCATTTAAAGGGCGAGATGGGGGTGCTAATCCTTCCCCACTCATAATATGATGTCGAGTCTAATATTTGAATTAGTGTATCCCTTTCTTATCTTCCCTTGGGTGGAGTCAAATTAATTTTTTTGTGTGTTTTCCTACTGATTAAAAAGTGTATATTAGTTTTTCTTTGTTTTAAGAAAAAAATAGGGTGGCGACTCTGAGATTTATCAATTTATCATTTTCTTTTCACTTTTTTATCGTTCCCATGATCATAGGATCCGTTGGATTTTTTGGGCTGGGTACAACAATGAATGCTACGGATGCCTCATCCTCATGACGAGTGAATGGTGGAAGGTGACTTAACATAGAATTACACAATCCTATTCCTTATACAAGATAGATATGATTCCTTCCATAGTCCTCTTTCCTTCATTCTCTTTTTTTGTAAGTAAAATACAATACAAAATTGATGTATAGGTTAGAGATTTTTACAAACTTGGAGAAAGAGTGATTTCTTTTAATCTCTATATTTAGAAAAAGATGTAGAAAAGTATATTTCATCCAAATGAATGATATGATGAAATGAGTGATGCAACTACATGTAGGTTGGTATAAAAACTAATACAACAAATATTTTTGTATATTTTAATGCAAGAGTAAACTACATGCTACCTATCATGATAAGATGAATTCAAGGAGAAAGAAAAATGACTTGAATTAAGTATGAATTATATGGTGTTGATAAAATAATGTGAAGTTAAGGTGGATGAGATTAGTGACTAAGAGATACACACTTTTTCTAACCATGTAGTCTCTCTTCTATTAGCTCATATGTCAGGGTGGTCAAAAATCTTGTTTTTAAATTACCATAAAAGGTCACTCTAATGCTAGGTTAGATCAAACTATGCCCCCTTCTTCTCTCTAGGTTATCTCGCTTCCATCTCTTCTTTTTGGGCTACATGGTTGGGTCTGGGGGAGCCACCGCAGTTGATGCGACTGTTCCATCATGCATGATTTCTACTACGGCTACAGTAGCCTTTAAGGACAAGACACCACACCCAACAAAATGACATAGCAAGTCAGGAGCTAACTTTGCCATTGCTCATGATTGGGCAAAGGCATTGGAAGGTCCCCCAGATGCATGTTTGAGGGAATGTCATTCATGATCCAAAATAAGCCTTTTATAAAGAAGGTGATCAGAGGGGATGGAATAGGTTTACTATGCCTATAATGGTTGAGATGGATGACTGACTACCATCGGTTCTCCCCTATCATCCAAATCATGGAGAAATCAGTGAACATCCTTTAGCTTAAAGGGTGAATGATCAGGACATGGATGCCCATGTATGAACTCAAAGTCTTCAACCTAACTCACGGCCTAATCCTTTCTCCCTTCACCAATTAAAATGATATAAAGGTTGTGCTCAACCATGGACCTTGGTTTTTTGATGATCAGTTAGTCCTAGTCTGACGTTGGATGCCTGGTGTGTTCCCGCCAATGGGGTTACACACCACTCAATTGAGATTTGAATGGATGTAACTCTACGGAAGGAAGCACACAGGTGGATTCACTTTCGAATTTATAATGAACTAGACTTAAACACACCCATGCCTACCAAAACACTATCTCACAAGCTCATGGGGTCGTCTCGTAGTATAGGAGGGAGGTAAGTATAGGGTTGATCCACAGGGAGAAAAGGGGGCACTAGAGCTAGGTCAGTTTTGCTAGGTTCCTATTGTGAAGACAAGGGTTAAGGGTTTGAAGGTTGTTTTGATTGTTAACTAAGGTGAACAAAAAAGTAATTAAGTGGAAGAATGAAATCTAAGTTAACCCTAGACTAGATTAAGACTAATTAAGCAAGAAAAGACTAAGCTAGGTATGAAAAGGCGATTTACACTAAGGCTAACTAAGGCAAGCAAAAGAAAAGCAAAAGAGTGAGTAACGACCTAAGCTAGAAAGAACAAAGCAAGAACGGGGCAAGAAGCTACCTAGGCAAGAAAAGAGCTAACTAAGCTAACACTAGCTAAGCAAGATGAAAACTAGGGTTTTAAAGCAATTACGGGAGATTTGGGCTAGCTATTTAGGGGATGCACTTATCAATTAGGTTGGGGGTGGCATATAAACATTATGATTCCATTTAGATTATCTAAAGAAAACAACAAGTTGGAGTCTAATGAATTAACCTAAGCTGCTAAGTGGCCATGGATATGCTCGATTGTGTATAGGGGAACTAGTACCTAACACCCCCACTACCCTTGTGAAGCTCAATTGTATTAGGAATTAGGTTCAATTCAATTAGAGTCTAGTCAAGTATAATTTTCTATATTATACATTCCTAGGGAAATTAGGTGCCAAGGGTAGTAATGGGGAGGTGAAATTAGGGGTTTGGACCCCAATTCCCCCACATTCTATCCTTGAGAAGGCTCCATGCTAATTGCACTAGAGTCACCTAATCTAGCTACTTAGATCTCTCACTTAGGCTTGGGGAGATTGATTAGAATGTAGGAAGATGGGAGGAAACCTAGGGATCCAAGAATTGGGCCTAGGGGTAAATCCCAAAATTGCCACAAATAGTCAATTTCTCTAGATTCCTAGGTGATTTCACACACAAACCAACAAGCAATTCATGGATAATGAGATAGAAATAGAACGTAATCATTAGTAAATGGAATTACAAAGTTTACATATCATTTTCCCCCAACATGGTATCAAAGTAACATTTTACACCCCAAACAGCCCACCCAAGGGGCCTAGCTACTCATAACAAAGCAAAATACAAAAAGAGAAGAGAAAGAGGAAGAAGTGGCCATGGAGTTAGATGTAGATGAGTGAATCCTCCTCTCCAACTATGGTAAGGTCGACCTCCTCTTTCTTCTTAGGTTAAATGGTGTGGAATGATGGTAGGAAGTGGATGGAAGGCTTGGAAATGAGGGTTTTGGTGGTGGAAATGGTGAAATGGAGGTGGAAATGGAGTGGAATGGCTAAGGGAAAAAATGGGGAGCTAGGAGGTGGTGGAAGATATCTACCTCATGATGGAGCCACCACCTAGGTATATATCAGTGTGGGGGAAGCACTAGCTCAAGTAGGGTTAGTATGGGAAAAGCAGTGTAAAAGTAGCTAGATTTTTGTAGGTAGCACGACCGTGGTGGGGAGGGGAGGGGTGAGAATGGTCGTGGTGGGGTAGAACGATCATGGGAATTAAAATGTGGAGATCACATGTTGAGGTGGTGAAATGGAGGCTGGTAGCACGGCCGTGGTGAGGGCTAGGTAGAACAGTTGTGGTGGATGGGAATGCCTGTGGTGAAAAAATGGAATGAATAGGGGAATTTTAGGTTTCTAGGACTGGTAGCACGACCGTTCTGGATAGAACAACCATGCTTGGAACTCCCAAAATGGCAATTCTTGATAGCATGACTGTTCTAGCCAACTTGGTCAATTTTCGAAGACTTGGTTGATTGGGGCATGTCCCAAAACGGCCATTCCATGGTAGCACGACCGTTCTGGGGTCCTTCCCCTGCATTTGTGTCTTGAACTTGGCCATCCATATAGGTTATTGCTTCAATACATTCTTTGACCACTTGGGGTAGGTTGGGAGTGGTTTTGGCCTCATTTTGGGATCCTCCAAGCCTAGGGAAACCCTATATTCAACCATCTTCTCTCCATTCCATCAAGTAGTGGCCAAAGTACCTATAAAACATGCAAAAACCATCCATAAGTGCATTTTACACAAATATGCATATTAGGGGAAATAACATATAATCTAGCAGTAGTAGATGTGATTGAAGTGCAATATGATAGAAGATGAAGGCCTAAAATGGGGCTGCATCACCACCCCAAACTTAAAACATACTTGTCCTCAAGTATGCTCCAACTCAATCTCTCTATAATTTTTCCACAATCAAGAAATGACAAATGCAATGCAAAGGATGATTATTGTTGAATGGGATCAATAGTGACTAAGTACATGCATTCCACCTCTCTCCTCTCCTTCTTTCACAAACCAATCATGAAAAGAGCACAAAGCATATGAACTTCAAATATAGTGCATAAAACACACAAGCTATCCATATTTCTTTCATGTAGTTCCAGGTAGACCGTTTCATGATGATGTTAATCAAGGATGACTAGGAGTGTTGTTTCACCTTCATGCATTCAACCTTATGTTTCAAGTCACACCTAATGACCCACGTGGCTACAGAAAGGGAAAAATGAGCTAGGTTTGATGTTTCCTAGCTCAATGGGTATGAAAATGGAAGAAAGGATTGCAGTAAGTTTTTGGAGTGCTTTTACACACTCATATTGTCTTTATTTAGATGATCTTAAATAGGAGCATCTTTTATTTTGTTTTTGCTTTTTTTCCCTTGAAGTAGATAGGGCATATGGTGATGAGAGTGAAGCAGTGAGATGTAGATATGGCAACCCCAAACTTTTAGAGGTGGCCACAGCTGATATGTTCATTTTGGCATCCTTTCATGAGGTGGAGGGGCAAGAAGATGGTGAGTGAAAAGGCAGGTTAAAGAGGGGTCACTGGCGTATTCTCAACATAAGGTATCCTTCATGAAAATTAATCCAACAATATCAAACCACATGAATGAACAACCTGAAATTGATACTTCAATCAAGTGATTTCATAGGCACTAAGCACTCATTGCTTGCTCAAGTCACAATTCAACCAAATCATTCACAAACACAAGAAAGGTGATGCACATGTAAAAAGTCAAGAATTTTTACCATTTAGAACTAAACAATGATAATTCACTTGTATTTTTCAAAGGTCATCATTTTTAATCCAAAAAGTAGAGATTAGGTTGAAACACACTTTTAGGCAAGAAATCTCAAATTTGGGCAAAATTGGCCATAACGGTGCCAAGTTGCCTTCAATCACATCTAAACCTATATTATTGAACTTAAAGCAATAAACAATCAAATCCTAGCTAAAACATGCTAAAATTACCAAAATTCTACATGATATGCAATGCATGGAAAAAGTGCACTTTTTTTGAAAATTATGCAAAAATGATAAGAAAGTAAACTACATGACATGCAAGTATGCAAAGCAAGCACACAAAGAATGGATACACAAGTATGAGAGATGGTTATACTGTTTGATCAACTTGAGAAAAAATTTAGAACAAATGGTTATACTATTTGATCATCTTGAACAAAAATTTAGAACAAGGAACATAGAGGAAAGTGGGGGTAGAGAAAGGGCTTACCACCCTACCACCTCAAACTTTTAAACCATGTTGTCCTCAACATGAAATAGAAGTCTAGGATGATAGGGTAAGGGACATGGAGTTGTGATAGACAAATGCCAACAAGGGAGAGAGATCTCAAGGTGTCCAGTGAGCAGGAGATATCCACCATGGCCGTGGTGGCCACCACGGCTATTTTGCATTGCCTCCACCACATTCGTGTTGTTTAGCATGACCATGCTGATCTCCTTCTTATAGGTTTTCTATTTATTTGTAATCTTCTCTTCAATTATGATCTTCTCCTTGGCTGGCTCTTCCATGCATCATCTTTCCTCCATTGTGCCTGTTCTAAAATCATTCACAAATAACAAAACCATCAAGTGTAGTGTGTGTGTGTTTTCTTATAAAGTATAAAAACAAAACATAAGTATCAAAAATTGAAGTTTGGGTGAAAAATTCCCAAACCTAGGTGGGTTGCCCCCCACAAGTGTTGAGTTTCATGCCTTTAGCTGGTCTTGTTGTTCTTTCACCATCAACCATTATCCAAAAACAAAATGTTTGCATCCCCATCACAGGCAATCCTTTCAAATGATTTCCTTTATTGATCTTCCTCCCAAGGGTCATGTGAACTTCTTAAGTGTTTTTCAGTAGTTTTCTCTCCTTGGGGATCATCATCATAGATCTTAATCAGCATTAAGACCTTCAAAAATTTCATGCCATACTTTTTCTCTCTCTTGAGGAATGGATCTTCATATTCATCAAAGAGAGGGGTCTCAATCATATGGGACACTTGCGAACAAGGACTTTTTGGCAAGGGCTCTTCATTAAGATCTTTGTCAAATTGCATCCCTCCCTTGTTGAATTTCTCAACAACCATGTCACACCCCATGAATGAAACCATATTCATTTTCTTATAGGAAGTAGGGGAAGCATGTGATAGTTCTGGTGGTGGCATTAGTGTTAATGGCTTTTAGAATTGAGGTGGAGGAGGGAATTGAGGTTGGAAGGTGAATTGGTGGGAAGGTTGTGGTGATGGAGGTGGTGGGGCTGTGTAAGGCTTAGGATAGCCTTGGAGGTAGGGTGGTGGAGGAAATGGATGGGTTTGTGTATTTTGGCCTTCCATTTTGTCTTTCCCGAGTGGCTTGTCACATGCACAAGGAACAACCAAACAAAAGAAAGCAAGTTAGCAAACCAATATGCAAAAAGAATACAAAGAATAATGAATAAAGAATAGCAATGATGAGGGCAGTAGGAAAAGTCAAAGAAAAAATAACTACATAGACAGAGCGCCTTTCTCCCTGACAATGGTGCCAGAAAGCTTGGTGCGCCCCCGCCAATGACATTACACACCACTCAATTGAGATTTGAATGGATGCAACTATGCGGACAGAAGCACACAGGTGAATTCACTTTTGAATTTATAATGACCTACACTTAAACACACCTACGTCTACCAAAACACTATCCCGCAAGCGCACAGGGTCGTGTCATAGTATAGGAGGACGATACGTATAAGGTCGATCCACAGGGAGAAAAAGGGGCACTAGAGCTAGGTCAGTTTTTCTAGGTTCCTACTGCAGAGACTAAGGTTAAGGGTTTGAAGGTTGTTTTGATTGTTAACTAAGGTGAACAAGAAAGCAATTAAGTGCAAGAATGAAATCTATGTTAACCCTAGACTAGATTAAGACTAATTAAGTAAGAAAAGACTAAGATAAGTATGAAAAGGAAATTTACACTAAGGCAAGCAAGAGAAAAGAAAAAGAGTGAGTAAATACCTAAGCTAGAAAGAACAAATCAAGAATAGGGCAAGAAGATATCTAGGAAAGAAAAGAGCTAACTAAGCTAACACTAGCTAAGCAAGATGAAAACTAGGGTTTTAAGCAATTAAGGGATATGTGAGCTATATAGGCGATGCACTTATCAATTAGGTTGGAGGTGACATATAAACATCATGATTACATTTAGATTATCTAAACCAAACAACAAGTTAGAGTCTAATGAATTAACCAAAGCTGCTAAATGACCATGGATATGCTAAGTTGTGTATAGGGGAACTAGTCCCTAACACCCCCACTATCCTTGCGAGGCTCAATTGGGTTAGGGATTAGGTTCAATTCAATTAGAGTCTAGTGAAGTCTAGGTTTCTAGATTAGACATTCATAGGGCAATTAGGGGCCGAGGGTAGTAATGGGGGGGGTGAAATTAGGATTTTAGACCCCAATTCCCCCACATTCTAGCCTTGAGAAGGCTCCATTCTAATTGCACTAGAGTCATCTAATCTAGATACTTAGATCTCTCACTTAGTCTTAGGGAGATTGATTAGGATATAGGAAGATGAGAGGCAACCTAGGGATCCAAGAATTGGACCTGGGGGCAAATCCCAAAATTGCCACAAATAGTCAATTTCCCTAGATTCCTAGGTGATTTCACACACAAACCAACAAGTAATTCATGGATAATGAGATAGAAATAGAAAATAATCATTAGCAAATGGAATTATAAAGTTTACATATCATTTTCCCCCAACATGGTATTAAAGTAACATTTTACACCCCAAACAGCTCACCCAAGGGGCCTAGCTACTCATAACAAAGCAAAATACAAAAAGGGAAGAGAAAGAGGAAGAAGTGGCCATGGAGCTCAGTGTAGATGAGTGAATCATCCTCTCCAGCTACTATAAGGTCGACCTCCTCCTTCTTCTTAGATGAAATGGTGTGGAATGATGGTGGGAAGTGGATGGAAGGCTTGGAGATGAGGGTTTTGGTGGTGGAAATGGTGAAATGGAGGTGGAAATGGAGTGGAATGGCTAAGGGGAGAAAATGGGTAGCTAGGAGGTGGTGGAAGGTATCTATCCTCATGATGGAGCTGCCACCTAGGTATATATAGGTGTGGGGGAAGCACTAGGTCATGTAGGGGTAGTATGGGAAAAGCAGTGCAAAAGTAGCCAATTTTTTTAGGTAGCACGACCGTGGTGGGGAGGGGTGAGAATAGTCGTGGTGGGGTAGAGCAATTGTGGGAATTAAAATGTGGAGATCACAGGTTGAGGTGGTAAAATGGAGGCTGGTAGCACGTCCGTTCTGGGCAGCACGGTTGTGGTGAGGGTTAGGTTGAACGGTCGTGGTTGATGGGAACATCGGTGGTGGAAAAATGGAATGAATAGGGACATTTTGGGTTTTGGGGCTGGTAGCACAATTGTTCTAGCCAGCACAGCCATGCTGGGAACTCCTAAAATGGCCATTCTTGATAGCATGGCCGTTCTGGCCAACTAGGTCAATTTTTGAAGATTCTGCTGATTGGGGCATGTCCTAGAATGGCTATTCCATGGTAGCACGGCCATTCTGGGATCCTTCCCTTGCATTTGAGTCTTGAACTTGGCCATCCATAAAGGTTATTACTTCAATACATTCTTTGACCACTTGGGGTAGGTTGGGAGTGGTTTTGGCCTCATTTTGGGCTCCTCCTAGCCTGGGAAAACCCTAGATTCAACCATCTTCTATCCATTCCATCAAGTAGTGGCCAAAGTACCTATAAAACATGTAAAAACCATCCATAAGTGTGTTTTACACAAATGTGCATATTAGGGGAAATAACATGTAATCTAGCAGTAGTAGATGTGATTTAAGTGCAATATGACAGAAGATGAAGCCCTAAAATGGGGTTGCATCAATGCCTGAAGATGGCATCTGAAGATTTGTTCTCAAAGCTTCTCCAGTTCCGATTTCACTTCTAGACGTGGGTAAACATAGGTCTTCTAGGATGATCAATGGCATTGCTCACACCACAGGTGAGCCGCGAGTGATTGATCCATGAGTCTATGGGTCTTTAATGTGATTTTCTCACTTCTGCATTGACATCTCAGCTGGAGAGGAACCTCCCCTTGAAAATCATTTTGGAATTCCCTAATGGGATTGAATGGGAGGTGAAAGTAAGATATGAAGCACAACCTAAAAGGTGTGATACTTGGAAGGTTTCCAGACACAACAATAGTTGTTTCCCAAGAGAGTGGGTCCCCATATTCTATTGACCACCCATCATTGCTCTAGATACCAGAAGAGCCCCCAAAAGGAAGCAACACAAATCAAGACCTTCTATCAACTGGTCTCAAGCTATGGTTCCTTGAAGGGAGAAAAAATCTTGGTGTTCTGAAGAAAGCCCATGATCAACATACGATTGCTCAATAGAGTACATGAGTCCTCATGAGTAGATATTATCCTAGAGGAAGGGGAGATTCACAGTGGCCTGACTGCTAAGATGCCTCCTGATCAAATCGATTTGGAGGGCATCTCGGTGAATACTATGACTGAGAACCAATTTTTCAGCCTCAAGAATCTTGACGGAGAAGATCCACCTATTGAAGCAGGTGAGAATCATAGTAGAAATCCAAGACACACTCACAGTGCTATAGAAAAGGGGAAGAACAAACCCAACACCAAGTCAGGTGGAGGAGGGTCACCCAACAAAAAATAAAATCAATTCTTGCTAGGAATGTGAGGGGGGATTCCCTGCCTAATACTCAAAGGAAGCTCTAAAACATTCTAAGTGAGTTACAAGCAGAACTAGTTTATGCTTTGAGACCAGAATAAAAAAATTCACCTATGATGGAGTATCTTCTATCTTCCTAATGGAATGTATTTGTATGTCCCTTCTTGACCAGCTAGATGGAGGGTGTATTACAAATGAGTGGTGACCGGATCGTTGGCAAGTGGACCTGATTAAATCCACTGACCAGATGATCATTATGATGTGCAACAATAGGGGTGGCTTTTCTAGGATCTTCTCCATGGTGTATGGTAAAAATCTTGAGACGAACTTGGATAGACTCCAGACATCCATCAAAGAAACAACCCAAGACAAGGTCCCTTGGCTTGTACTGGGTGACTTCAATAATATTCGATGGAACAATGAGAATATTAGAGGCAAAAGGGTTCCCAGTAGGATGATGGATAGGTTCAACTCAACCATGGACATTTATAGCCTACATGAACTTAATACCATTGGAGGCAAGACAACATGGTCAAACAAGTAGAGACCAAGTGATAGCATCATCATATTCTTGGACTGGGGTCTAGCTAACAACCTGTGGTTGGACTGTTTCTCGGAAGTGGTGGTAAAACTTGGCACATATCACTTCAGTGATCATGCGTGGATGAGAGTGGATCTGGAAAAAAACCCTTATGCTCCTAGACCATTCTAGTTTGTTAATTTGTGGTGTGATTGGCAATGTTTTAAAGAGGTGGTGGACTGTGGTTGGTCCATTCTAATCTACGGTAACCCACTATACAAAGTTATGAAGAAATTACATAACACAAAGAAGTAATTAAATACTTGGGCAAAGGAAAATGTGAGTATTACCAACATGTTGAATGAGGCAAAGATAAGATATAAATAGGTGGATTCCTTTCTTAGGGATCATCCAATCTCCGTTGAGTCCATTGAAAATGAAAACCAGTGTGATATCAGAGTTCTAAACCTGAAGAAGGTTGAGGAGTTGTTCCCATGGAAGAAGAGTTGACTCAAATGGATAAAAGACTATGACATAACACAAAAATTTATTAATCTATTGTAAGAAAAAAAGTGATGAGGGACGACATCCATGAACTTATTAACGAGCATGGCGATATGGTAGCGAGCAGAGACAAAGTGTCTACTCATGCTATAAATTTCTTCAACAAGTTGTAAAATAAAAACCATCCTTATCATAGAGGCAGTGTTTCCTTACATGATTGAAGACTTAGTGAAGAAATGAATGTTGTATTGAGTAAAGATGTTATTGAAGAAGAGATTAAGTGTGTTGTGTTTTCCATTAGCAAGGACAAAGCACCCGACCCTAATGAATGCAATATCCACTTCTTTTAGGCTTGTTGGCCTGTCACTAAAGCTGATGTTTGTGGTGTGGTCATTTGGTTTTTAAAAGGTGGTGAGATGGTTAGAGTTGTTAACCATGCTTTTATTAAACTTATATCTAAATTATTTTTAAAGACACCATGGACATCACTGACGATAGGCCCATTACATGTTGTTCCATGTTGTATAATATTATTTCCTAAATCCTACTAAACATCTAAAGACATGTCTACCCTACATCATCTCTAAAGAACAACATGCCTTCACCAAGAACATACATATCCCTGATTGTGCTTTGCTCGCAGTTGAATTTCTTATTGACTTCAAAAAATCAAATGCTACATCTAAAGCATGCATGAAGATCTATATAAGTAAGGCCTATGATCATGTTATATGGGAGGTACACTGGGACATCATGACAGACATGGGATTTTCCAATAATTGGATTGCCACTATGAAACAATGCATGAAGACATGATCCTTTTCTATTATTATAAATTGATCTCTTATAGGTCTATTCAAGTCCTCTAGTGAACTCAGATAGGGTGACCTATTATACCCTCTTTTATTCATGATTGTGATGGAGGGATTAACGAATTTGATACACAAAGCTGAAGAAGAAGGAAAGATCAAAACGTTCAATGTCAGGGGGTGAAGGTTTTACCGCATCTAATCTTTGCCAACAAGTTTTTTTACTCTATGGGTAATCTCAAGAGAGTGAGGGAGTTCAAGTTGGTCTTGATCTTGTTTGGTAAACTCACAAGCCTATATATTAGTTCAATCAAGTCTAGGGTCTTTCTCTCTAAATCATGTGATCACAGAACAGGAAGGTTGAAAACCACAATGGGGATGAGTCGAGGCATCCTACCCACTAGATACCTGGGCACTCCAATGTGGCTGGATAGAATTCGTCAAAGGATTTTGTCATGGTAAATGATGGTTTTGGAAACAAGATTGAACTATGGAGTAGGCTCAAGATATTCATGGTGGGAAGATTATTTCTAGTTCGTTTGATTCTTCAGAGTACTTTTTGGTAATGGACATATATTGCTGACATTCTAATTCATGTGATCAATAGTATTAGATCCATGATAGATAACTTCATCTGGGGTGGCAAGGCCCATGGTATCTCTTGGGACACCATTGAAAAAACTTTTGATGTTGGTGGTTTGCAAGTGAAGGGTCCTAGTTTGATGCTTCAAGAGAGCACAACAAAATGTCTGGATCGCTTTCTTTGTGGTCATGATAGTCTCTGGAACATATGGATGAAGAACTGATATGGGATACAATCTATGCAATTGGAAAATGGTTCATCATCAAGGGTATGGAGGGCCATGTGTGGATGTTTTTCTCTTGTCCACAACCAATATAGTGTTGATATGAATGGTCACTGGATGTTAGGCAACCAACTACCATTGATCAACACCAATATGGGTACTCCCTTCCTTGAATCTGACATACTCTAGAGTAAACTTCATTATCCCAAGTGGAGCATGCTCACCTATAGTTCTTTTTTGGGAAAACTTCCTTCAAGAGATAGATTAAGAAGATGGGGAATTAACATTGACACAGTGTGCGTTCTTTGTAGAATTGTTGATGAGTCATGCAAGCATCTATCTTTTGATTGCTCTTTTGTTAGGTAGATTTGGGGTGTTGTCTTCTTTAGAAATTGTCGGGGCACTCAGGGGTTGCAAGACCTTAAAGAGACTATATAATGGATTTAAACCTGGCATAGGGGTAACACTAAGCTCATAATCTTCAACAGTCTTTGCCTTACAGGGACATGATATGTTGTTTAGTCATAGAGGAGCAAGAGAACTCATGGACACAAAGGAATTGATGCACTGAAGGTGGTTGAGAAAATCACCTATGCTCTAAAATGGTAGGGTTAAAGAGAAGCATGAGTTAATGCAAGCCCTAACAACTCACTCGATTCTATACTGGGGTTTTTATATCTAGCCCCTTTGTATAGCTTTGTTTTGTCTTTGGAGCCATTTTCTGGCTGCCATGCTTTGTATGTATATATCTCTATACTCTTTTTGATCTATATATATTACCGTATTCCAAAAAATTACTTGATTATATCAGACTCAAAAACCATCTTCATTAAAAATTCAATGGTAGAGTTAGATGTTAAGTTTGTGACTTATGCATCAAAATTGACTAATGTTACAACCCCGAGTTTTGGGTTCACATGGTGAGAAATATGATTTCTCATAATAAAGATAAATGAACAAATAATGATGTCTCTTGATTGAATGCATGAATTTTGTTTACAATAGCCTTGATGATTGTGTTGTGGGCTTTATTGGCTATTGGACCCAATAACAAGGAATTTCAATTAGTAAATGAATAATGGAGTGCTTGAGAAAAGAAAGGTTTGGAAACCTCTAGAAGGCAATAGAACTTAATCCAAAATTGGATTTCGTGCCACATGGGTTCCTTGGGTTCCAAGGAGTCCAAAGTTGCAAAAAGAAAGCAATAAGAAAAGAAAAGATCAATTAAGTATTTCTTTATTAAGAAAGAAATTAAAAACAATGATAAAATGTGGAAAACAATTGAAAAGAGGTATAATTGAGTAATCCTTAGTGGAATTTCGTATCCCAAGGATTTCTAATGATAAAAGGAATACCAATGAGGAAAATAAAAGAGAAATAATGAGAAATTATCAAAAAGAGATATTTTAATAAGAAATAAACATGATAATGAGAAATAATGCATTTAGATGCATCTAGAAGGATAATGAGTATCCAATAAAAAGAATTTAGAAATAATAGAGTCTCTTGGGATCCAAGGAGTCCCAATGAAGAAAGAGGAAAGAGAAAATACCTATAAAAGAAAATAAGAATATAATGTGAATACATTATTAATGGATTATGTGGTATTGCTAAAAAGGAAGTATTCCCTACTTGAGGAAAATATAATTTCGAAGCCAATGAATGAAAAGGCAAGAATAAAGATAATAATGGCAAGGATTTTCAAATTCCTAAATATCTAATTAATAAAGGATATTAAAAAGAACAATGAAGAGAGAGAAGATTTTCTTCACAATTAAGGAAGGTGGTTTCCTAATAGGAGCGGACTTGCTTCCTCTTAGGTGGGCATCTTAGGGCGAGGATATCCTCCCCTATAAAAGGGGTAGACCCCCTGGTTCAAATTAAAAGAGAAAACTCATGTCTGCCTCTCTCTACCCTATCTTTTTCTTCTTTGTGTTGGTGCAAACCCTAGCCAAAAGGGTATAGCACCATCCTAGGGCAACGAGGGGCTTTACTGTGGTCCTACTAGAGGTAAGGATCTTCCACGACAAACCCAGAAGGGCCATCTACCTCTTTCACACTTTCATCTACGCGCAACCCTTGTCGGAGATCTGCAAAATAGTAGCAATTCAGAAGCAACTACAGAGGGATCTCGCGTAAGGAACGACCATCTTGGCCACATTCTGGGCATTCTTTGGGAGTGCCAGGGTGCGGTGCAGCTAGGGAGGCTATTGGACTCAAGTTCCATGGCCCAGGGATGAGAGGGGAGCCCTGTAAAGGGCTGCCACTGGTGGACCGCTGTAGCAGATCGGAGGTAGAAGACGTTCGTTGTGCTTTGGACGGTTATTCCCCTCCGCGGGCTGAAGATGACATAACTTAACCCAGGGGCATTTCAGACTTTTCAAAATGTTTCCAAAGCAACAATGCAATGTTGCATGAAGCAGGCTACATGGCGCCTCCTCATTGGCCCATAGTAAGTTATTTTCGTTAAATTTGTATCTTAATAACCGTAGCTCGGATAGACGCACATTATATATGAATTTTACTCAGAAAAATGAGGGAAATCCATTAAAAATATAATTGATGCCTTATTCCTCTTGATATTTGAAAAGTAGTGTAAGTTATTAACTTTAATGAATTAATGGTTAAGAAACCCTATTTTGATATAATTAATGTGATTAGTAGGGTTTAATTGATGATTAAAGTTGATATTAACCTGTTAATAAAAAAGAGATACATTAAGATTGAAAAGATGAACTTTTCACTTAATTCGTTGAATTTAGAGTTTATGTGCATAAATAGGTTCTAATGGGCCTTAAAACCCTAATGATGGTAATTAGGACTGCTAGTGGCTTTAATTATTTGATTTCATGTATAGAACTGAGTTTTCATGGTTATAAGCTATTTCAGGCATTAAAGTTCTTAATTTGTGGATAAATACCCTAAATGTAGTAATTAGGGTTTTCTCATGAATAAAAGGTGGAATTATTGGCAAATCGAGTTCATATGTGAATAAGACCATAATGAACTATGAATTGATGATAAATGCGTATAATGATATTGTCATGGATTAAAAGGATAAAAATAGTAGCTTTAATGTAAAAGAGGCTTAATGAACTTAATTAATGGTTAATTATGCCTTTAATCTAGAATTGAGGTTTAGATGTTGAGATAATTAGGGTTTGTGATCAATTATGTTAAATTAAGGTTTACAATAGTAAAAGATGAAGGGAAACCCTAATTGCAATAGAAACCCTAAAAGTGGACTAGAAACCCTAGGAAGCGAGCTAGATTTTATAGATCTTAATGACATGAGTAATAAAAGGAAATTGTATAATTGTTTCAGGATCTTATTGAATGTTTGCTTGCCTATTGATTGATTGGACTATTTTTGTCTCACATCAACTTGACAGGTATGTGGCTAATTATGGTTAATCACATTAGTTTCCCGAGGGTTTTCTATATTTTTCCTCATATTGAATGCAATCTAAACAGTTGGATATTCATACTTGCAAAATTATAAAGTTACTATGGTTATCAAAATTATAAAGAAATGTGTATTCTCGCACCTACATGCCACCCTGATGGAAGATTCCATAAAGGTCAGGCCCAAGAGCGTAGACCCATGGGCACCATGAGAAGTGACCCCAGACACCAACCTCAGGAATGAGAAGGTGGTCTATGATGCATGACTATGAGGCATAATGAGAGGTGACTCCCAGGCACCAAGCTCGGGATTGAGAAGGTGGCCTTAAGTCAATGGCAAAAGAGAAACCCTAGAGGGGTATGCCAGAGTTAGGGCAAAAGCGGTGGGGAATGACACATTGAAAATGTAAATGTCTTGTTAAATAATTTGATTGTGATTATTAAGTTGTTAGCCATATCTGTGAAATTTTGGATGTCCCCACATACCGGCATATTCCGATATGTTGATCGACGTTTTGTTTGTCGGCGTTTTAGGTACAAGCTTGAAAGGCACAAACAGTAAAGTGACACATCGTGAAAATAAGAAGTAAAGTACAAGGAGGGTTAGACAGAATAATTCAAGTTGTGGATAGATAGTTTTCCAAAGTTTTCAAAAGGTATGCAAAGTTTTATTTTAATACCAAATTTCAGTTTAGTTGGTAAAGTTTATTAATGGTAATTGATTATTTATCGAACCTTTAATCCATGTTATTGGTTAACGGCTCTGACCTTTTGGTCTCCCTTAATTGGGGGTTACCGGGAGGCGGGGTCATTACAATTGGTATCAGAGCATAGGTTCCTCACTTAATCTTTAATAATTATTAAATTTTACAAATTCTGTAGAACCCAAGGGAGTTATTAGAGGATTATCTGAAAGACAAAGGTGTCTAGAAAAGGATCATGATCGGGAGCTGGAAATATTTTCCTCCACACCGCTAGTCGGAATATGAGGACTCCCGAATTGTGTGACTGCCTAGCCAATGTCTTAGGATATGACTCGAAGTAAGATACCTTTAGGACTTTCTCATCTTATTCATCCCTTCTCAACTCAAATTCTATTAAGGACCTTAAGGATTAGGGTTTCCTCTCTTCTCCTCACTCTCTTGAGGTATGGGTAAGGTTAATAAGGCCTATGGAATCCTCCACCAAATTAATGAAAAGCATGTAAATAAGATGTCATGGACATAAGCTTAATAGATTAAGCGCAAACTAAAGAATAGATACATGCTTAGGTCGTATGAAATGAGTTGTCATTGCCCCTCAAAAGAAGACCTGAGGCTAGACCTCCTTGATAGGAGGATGAGTAGAGAGAGTTAGTCTTAGAGGTAGAGATCTCCATTAAAAGAAGAGACCTAGCACATCCTTTGAGGATGATGGTAACCCTAACCCTAAGTGAAGGTTAGAGGGAGAGATGACATGATGAGTTAGTCGTCTTGGTAGACCAAATGTTTGGTTAGACATGCCTTGGATGTCATATGAGCCATGAGAGGTTAGATGGCCTAGTATCTTTGGCAACTCAACCCTGGAGAGGGTCGTGCATGTTTGAGTGAAGGATAGCTCCTTCATGGAGGAGGTTAGAGAAGAACCTATAGAAACCTTATGGGTTGTTGCAAGTAGGATATAGCTTGCACCCAGAGTACGTCAGTAGTACTGATAGTAGGATGAAACCCTGGACAAGGGATCAGGATGGATGGCATATGGGATAAGCATACGGGGCTATGGATAATCATGAGCAAACATAAGTTGAGCATAGGCTTCACCCACGTAGAGGTATGCCTGTGAGCTCGATCCTTCATGGAGAGGGGACATCTAATAGTGAGGATGGTGGTAAGGTTAGCTATAGAGAGAGAGATAGTAGGACCCTGGTAAGAAGGTTGGAAGCCTAACACCCCGAGTATAAGGAACAGTGGGGAGTCGAGGATGATGTGACCTAAGTGTATGATAGAGGTTGTCTCATGCATGATCCCTGGAGACTGATGATATCTTAGTTTCCTTCAGAGGAACCAAACCCTAGAAGAAGGATGATGCTTCTAGTACCTATGTACCCATGGTATAAGTGATTACATGCTGGATGAGATAAAGAGTGCTTTAGACCTTGAGGAGGTTTGAGTACCCAGTTGTGAGGCTTTATACCTAGTTGGTTGTCCTGGAAGAGGACTCAACTCCGAAGTGTTGCTCGAGTGGAAGGATCATGGAAGTACATGACATATCTTGGACATGCTTAATTCTTGGTTAAGAGATTGAGCATGCAGTGGACACCCGAACGTAAACCTAGGGTTCCTAGGCCTAAGAGGGGAAGTAGTGTATCCGATGAGATTTGAGTCTTTATAGTTTCGAGCATGGTACTCCTCATGTGTAGAGGAAGAGGAAACCCCTTAAGTTAAGGATATGTTTGATGAACCCCTCACAACTAAGTTCATCTAATATTGAGGAAAGAGAACAAGTATGACCTAGCATGGTTTAATAAGTGGTCTTCTTGGGCCTTAATAGCCTGCTAGGGTTAAGCATACTCATGTGAATGTAAACCCTAAGGAAAGTTGTGACCTTGTTGTCAAGAGTTGTAGTTTCCTCCCATCCTAGGAGAGGGACCCTTTTGTAGTACGTATATCAGTTTTGTTGGTTTTGAGGTAACCTAAAGAGGTTTTATAGGATCTAGAGAAGCTAAGTGAAGAGTACATGGTAAGAGAATGAACCTGTAGACCCATAGTTAACCATCTCTAAGTGCATGTGGATGTGTTACCGTGGAGGTAACCAGTATGGGGCCTGGCCAAGGTAGTCTGGTCACCATGACCCTTATGAAAGGATGAAAGACAACCCATGAATGTAGAGAGAGATGATGAAGGTTTGAGTAAGGTTCTAAGTTGGACATGTACTATAATAGAATCCTAAGTCTATCCTAGGGTCAGGTAGGGATAAGACCGATGGAACAAGGAGTTGCCTAATTCCCTAGTTGTACATGACCATAGGGTCAGGAGGTAACAACTATCATTGTCTGAGGGCCATGGGTTAGGAGATTGATCACCTTCATGAACTCATGGGACCCAAAGGGCAGATGAGTAGGGCACTCTCTGGATGCATAAAGAAAAAGGGATGACCCAAAAGTGCCGACACCCTATAGACCTAGAGGAGATGACCAAGGATTGTGTCGTGACCCAAGTAGGTTCGAGACCAATTTTTTATGGAAGTAAATTTGATATCATGATGTTTGTGATGTAGAGACATAAGTTGCACGTTTCAACTTAGAATTGAAGGTGTACTGGCGATGTGGGATGTATCATCTCTAATCTTGGAATAGGAAGAAATTTGTGTTTGGACGGCTGCCAAATGCTTATTTCCTCTTATTAGGAGAGGGAGAGATGGGACAGTATGCATGCCATACACCAAGGATAAAAAATGATGTGAGTTGGAATGTTGCTACAAGGTATGAGGACATTGATGATAACATACCTTGGTGGAGTGAATGATACATGGATGGTTTACAAACACTAAGAGAAGTAGTGTAGTCAGCTTATGAGGATGTTTT
Source organism: Alisma plantago-aquatica (assembly GCA_963693085.1). Lineage (NCBI taxonomy): Eukaryota > Viridiplantae > Streptophyta > Magnoliopsida > Alismatales > Alismataceae > Alisma > Alisma plantago-aquatica. Next base: position 1,649,174,862 of record OY856409.1, read on the forward strand.
ATCAGGAGCTATGTGGAATTTGCAAGTTAACCAAGGTTGAGTTAGATCACAATGGGGATGAGCTTAGAGCTTATTGATGAAGACCAACTTAGAGTTTGAGATGAGATGATAAGTATTATATGTGGAGGTGTATGTTACCTAACACCTAAGGATAAGAAGTGGTAATGGATGCTCTGGTTGAGATATAGTGCCTAGTTTAGCTGGAAGCTAGAAGAAGTTGAGGTTGTTAGGCTAACCTTAAGTTGAGAGAAAGAGATAAGTTTGGCTAACACTCATATATAATGAGATCTATTGAACAAGATTAGTGGTTGTTTGGATAGCCAACCTAGTCCTTGACATGGTAGAAGGATGGTTGTAGAACCCTGGATACACTTCTTTGGATAAGAAGGTAATAAAACCCTGATGATAGTGGTTTAGGGCTTCTGAGGAATCGATCTTGAGGAATCATGACATACATGAAATCATGATCACCATACACCATGAAACTACAAAGATAGTAAGTGATGATAGATCTTTGGATGCCTGATACATGTAGCATGTCCATGCAAGCCAGGAGGTAAAGGACGAACACCAGTAACCAGTGCATGGATATAAAGTATAAAGAGTTCCCGAGAGGGAATGGGAGTTCATCACTATGGATGATGTGAGTCTCCCCTAGACCAAGAAAGGTCAAGATGCAATAGGGGTTATGGTAGATTGCCTTATCTAGATGACATGAGAAAGAGAGAGTACTATCACATGACATATTCGGTTGAACTACTTAAGAGAGAAAGATGGTTCAGCCACATCATGATGTGAGTTCAAAAGTTCTTGGGTATGACCAAGGTTCACTTCCATGAGGCGGAAGTGGATACAGGAAGAACTCGATGATAGTACAGTTTATCACCCCATACTAATGAACAGTATGATCCAGACTAGAGGGTCTGATGAGAGCATGTGTGCTCATTCAGGGTGATACATGGAGACAATTCTTAAGATGCGACGTTAACCACCCTAGTCTTTATCGGGATGAAAGAAGTTCTAGAAAGAGGTTGTGTCGATCACCACTTCATGATGTTGGTGAAGGAGGCCTCGGGAAGGTCAGAAAAGAACCACAGTGTGTGCAGATGAAGTCGCTTTGATCATGCAATGGCTGAGAGAGAGCTCAGTGGTGATATGAGTCACGAGCTGATGCAAAGCAGATTGACATGCAGTGCACTATGGGAGAATATGTGATGTGAAAATCCGACCCCTCTAAGCTACAGCTGAGAAAGCTGAGTCCCTGATATATGGGTCCATTTGAGATGGATGGGTGGGGATGGTTGTGTTTAGCCTTGCCCTCAGGATAACATGATGTGTAATACGAGTTTGGATCCAACTGAGAGTGGCCTCTCTCCACCCATCGCAATTGAACAGACAGAGCTTGGCCTAGTCGAATCACCACATCTCTGGCCTGGATCACGACTCCTCGCAGCGCATCACACCTCCTTCACCTCAGATCTACCGAGTAGGCGCTAGAAAACACCCACCAACTTTCATCACTAGAGAATCACTCCACTTCTACCCATCACAATGGCCTCTCTGCGCCTGTTGGATTCCAGGGGGAGGAAACGTCGAGGGAGCGCTCCCTCCCCCCAGCGGCAGCCGCCGAGATTGACTAGAGAGAAGGGGGAGCGGAGCCCTAGAGAGAGAAACTAGTGCGCATGATGGATTAAATCCATAAATTGTTGCTACCACTTATTTTGGATTATGATTATCAACATTGGTTATCAGCCCCACCAGATTTATGCATATTATTGGTTCTATGAAATATTTGAAATACATAATTTAGAACTATCCCACAAGTCACACAACATAGAACTGATTTCAATGCTCCACTTCATGATCCCTATCTACAATCAGGGTTAATGGTGAATAGGCATTGAGGTTTTAGATCACTAGTGTGGTTTGCTTTGAGGCATGGAGACCTTCGAGCTAGGAAGTTTAGGTTTACATCAGTCAACAGAGATGAGTTCTTCCGGTGGTGTAGATGAGAGGGTATCAGGGTTAGTTTTGTTGTCCTCGATGAAATGAGAGAAGGTTGAGGAGTAGTTTTCCACTCTTATGAACTTAGAAATGATAGATTGTTGTAATGCATGTCCAAGAATGAGGTCAGTTGTAGAACTATTGTGTTTAAAAAAATACAATATAGTAAACTTTTAATTTTTTTTACCAATATAGCACTACTTAAAAAATATTTCCCAGAATATCACACTTTGTGTGGAACACGCCACTCAAAGTGGCACTTTTCATATCCTAAATCACAAAGCACCATTATATTTGATGTCTTCATTTTTAAGTAATTTTTTTAAAAAAATGCAACATTTTGTGATGCTTTCAATCGTACGTTTCAAATTCATGTTCAAATTTAAAGTGTCGCACAATATCATGTTTTTTTTTAAATATTTTAAAATGAAAATGTCAAACATAGTGGCGCTTTCTAACCCAAGATACATAAAATTCCAAAAAATATGGCACTTTCTAACCAAAGGGCTCTATTTTGGGAAATATTTTGCAAGTGGTGCTATATTGGTATTTTTAATAAAAGTGCGCTAAATTGGTTTTTTCCCTTGTTTTTGTGGAAAGGACGGGGAAGATCATGCAGCTAAGTGGAATACAAACATGAATTTGGTGGAAGTACATGTGGTGGCAGGGGACAGTAGCGAGGAGTGCAACATTGTCATGATCAAAGGGACTAGAGATCTTGTTTCTAGAAGAAAGGTTGTAGGGCCATGACGTCATCCTGTTGCTAGCCAGATCGTCATTCAACATTGATGACTATGTCAACCATGTCTTAGGCATCAACACGTAGACTGAGACCACCAGAGGAGACTAGAAAGACGGAAGGGAAAAGCAAGGTAAGTAGGGAAATAGAGGGAGGGAGTGGAAGAAGAGGTTGATGGCAACATGACATGAGGTACAGATGGCACCACTTGAGCCACCGTCTCCATTGCCAAAAGCACTCTTCCTACTTTAGTGATGGTTAGTGCAAGAGATCTTGCAACTAGATTTTTAGGTGGATATAGAAACAAAGAGGGGAGAAAGAAGTAAGGAGGAGAAGGAGAGGAAGAAGTGAAGTAGATAAGAAAGGCGATTGGGTATTGCTTTTTTAGAGGTTACCCACAAGGGTGATTTTGGGATATGACAACTTGGGTTCATGGCATTACTAGTGGGAGAGTGAAGCATGAAGGAGAAGGAGTAGGAGAGGATGATGAAAAAGGTTTCCAAACTAGTCAGTGGCGGCTCTTGTGTTGTAGGTGACGATGAAGCTCTAAATTAGGCTTGAAGGGGTCATTTCACGTGGAGGCAAAACCAAATCACTATGAAGGCAGGTACCAGTGGTTTGCTGCTATGTCTATTGTCTCTAGGTATGTATAGACAAAAATTTTGGATGCAGAGAGCATGATGTCACCACTCATGGAGATTGCATCAACTACCCACGTGTAGGTTTAGGTTAAAAGTGTGGAGAAGAAGGTGTGGCTTGGGTTAGTTGTGGACATAAGATGAAGAAGCGAAGAGGAAGGACAGCACACTAGTTGCATACTGGGTCATGTTAATCACATCAAGGAGGTAGGGAGAGAAGAGGAAATGAGTGGAGAGGAGGAGCAAGTAAGAGATGGACTAGAGTGGTCATCCATTATAGGTCTGATGCACTCATCACAGGGAATAAGAGAAATAGTAACATGGGGAGAGAGTATCACTTTACATGATTAAATGGAATGTAAGTTAGGTCTAAGTAGAGTTTTAAAAGTGTTAATATCAATAAAAAGCCTATAAATCAATATATTAAATGGAGCGTAAACAATGTCCTGTTAATATGAAATTTGATATGTAGGATAACTAGGATGAGAGGAGTCCATATTTTTCATCAGGTTCACCCTTTGAAGATGTTTAATAATATATTTTTGTATTTGTATAATATACATACATTCAATGTATTTACTCACTTAAACATTGTATTACATATCAATTCGATTTCTTTCATCTTATACCACCTAGGAATATTTTATGGTCTTAAATTAGAGTCAAGCGTGGTATTTGGTATATCTATTCATTAAGTCTTGTTTTTTAATGTATTATGGTTATTTTATGATAAATATCAAATACTAAGTTATTTATATGTCCATGACACTAATTATTCCTAATGTGATTTTTAATGGGGGGGATACGATATGTTAACACAATCGAATGGAAGCCTAGAAGGAGGGTGCTTTACACATATGTCTAGATTTGAGTATGTTATAAGACTCCACCCCTTAAAGATATTTTCCCTGAAATCCACCGTGTTAAGGTATGGTGTACTAATCTATCCCTTCTAGTCATAATAGGTTTATAATTCAATATATGTAGTAGATTTAAACATACCACTTCATATCATACTTACAGCCAAAATCCTATGGTGACCTATTACATCATGCAAAATATATTCATTAGTTTTCTCATATTATATTTTGAGCACAAAGCCTATTTTTATCTCATGTCTCATGACCAAGCCCATTCATATACTACTTGACATATTAGGGTTAAGGTGTACTTAGGGTTTTGTTAGAGAACATGTCTTACCTGCCACATTCAAGAATTTTAGTGATTGTAAGTGTAACACCCAGGCCCACTGCCCAAGGTTCTAGTAGAGTTTCAAGAATGATGGATGACCCCACAGACCACTACTATCCTTAAATACGTAGTTAGTCCTCACTCACATGCAAGCCAGGATAAATTTCCTGACTGGTCATCCACCTAGTACTACTCTGGGCTAAGCATGCTTAACTAAAAAGTTCTTTAGTGATGGGCTCCCTGAAATAGAGGTGCACCAAGGTGATATGGGTAGTCCAATCACCTATTTTAAGATCATTTTATCTGAGGCCTCAAATCATGGGATGTTACAATCTTCCCCACTTGAAATCTTGATAGACACCAATATCCCGATCATGGAATACCAATGTAAGGGTGGCTACATCATAATGGACAACCCTTTCCAACATGCTTGGACCACACGACTCAAGACTGGCATGCCACATACCCATGTGGGCCCCACCTAGTGGAAGAGTTATAGCTCGGATACCATTTGTCATGCTTGGGCCTATCTCCCAATGCTCTAGTAGAGTTTTGGGAATAATGACTGGCCCCATAGACCACCACTAGTCTTAACTGCACACTTTGTCCTCACTCATGCGCAAGCTAGGATAAACTTCCCAATTGGTCACCCATCCTAGTAGTACTCTGGGCTAAGAACACTTAACCACAAATTTCTTTAGTGATGGGATTCTTGAAAAGGAGTTGCACCTTGGTGATATGGGTAGTCCAATCATTCCTTTTAAGATCATTTTATCTGAGGCCTCAAATCTTAGCACCATTTGTAACACCCGGGCCCATTTCTAAAGGCTCTAGTAGAGTTTTAAGACTGATGGATGATCACACAAACCACCCCTGTCCTTAACTAATCACTTTTTACTCACTCACGTGTAAGCCAGGATAAACTTATAGAATGGTCACCCATCCTAGTACTGCTCTGGACTGAGCACGCTTAACCACAAAGTTCTTTAGTTACGTGCTCCCTAAAAAGGAGGTGCACCTTGGTGATATGGGTAGTCCAAGCATTCCTTTTAAGATCATTTTACCCGAGGCCTCAAATCCTGCTATGTTACAATAAGCAACTTAGTGACTAGTCTTCCATGATGTTTAGTATACACTGAATTAAATATTCTATTACGGTATCTTTAAATCCTTTTTACTTAAGTTTGTTACTAGCATGCATGCAATATGCATGTTCATTAACTTTTACATCCTTAGTGTGTTCAATGTAGTTTCTAGGTTAGAGTTACTGATTCCATTTATTATAAGAAATCTGGGAGTACATGACATTAAGTTCAAATATATATCAATCAATCATCCTATTTTTGAACTTATTAACTTACATCACTAGGTATACCACTATAGATACATGAAGATAAATTTTAAGTCTCATTTTAATTATGAAAGTAACATTCATGGTATTCTTACCCACTTAACCTAGTTAGGTGGTAGATAATTTTTTTACCCAAGTTTTACTTGTTTCAACCTCTATTTAGTTTATTTAGTCCTTAAGCATTTAAGGTACTCTTTCCCACTTACCCTTTTTAGGTGGTAACTAAATTTGTTACCCAAGTATTACTTGTTTCAACCTTTATTTAGTTCAATTAGTCTAAAAATAATTTTATAGTCATAATGATAAAGGCATACAAGTCTCCACCCCTTAAAAGGATTGATCTATAGCTTAACCAATCATCTAGAGAGGAACACATGTCGATTGACTAGGTCTTATATATCCAAAACTTCATTGTTGTAATATCCACACAACACTTATACCTTGGGTCTCAGACTGAGGATGCAGTTAGGAGTTTCTTCACTAATGGGTTTATCCACTATCCAAACTTTCTTATGGTGGTTACTTGGTTCCAAAAACCATTTATAAAATTTAGTTTTTTGTATATATACTTCATAAACAAAAATAAGTTTAGCGATAAATTTTTTTGGTGAAAATCCAAAATTGGCGTCAGAAATAGATTCGAGAACTAAATCATCCACTTTCCACAAAACATATTCTATTATCCTATCAATACTTCATTTCAAAAAAAGGGTCTAATTTGTCAAATGACTGCATCTCTAATACATAGGGATAAGGGTTTCTTGTAATGAATGACCAACTTCTTTCAAACCTTAAAGTGCAAAACATCCACCATAACCTACTTCACTCTAATCATGGATTTCACTGCATCATCTCAAGACTTATAAAAGTCATATGATCATCCAACCAATATAGGAGGAAACTCGGGTTCCTTCTTCACTTGATAGTTTGCAACCATGGTGTCATCACAAGACAAGGTTAACTATATAGTAAAATTACGCATCATACCGATCACTAAGTAATATAATTATACCATGAGATGAGAGAGGTTAAATCTTAAGAATTCTAATAAAATAATAGCTTCCATCCTCTAATCCTCATGCATGAGGCATAACAAGCTCAATGTGTATGGTATCCATCCCTTAGATAGAAGTATTTGGGCATATCTATGTGGAGATACTCCATGTTGAAGGAAAGGCATGCCTTGCCATATCTAACCTAGTTCGTATTATCAGTTAGTACCAAGAGAACATCTTAATTCTAAAACTTACATCCCGATTTTGCATATCTCATTCATGCATACTTAGTACCAAGAGAACATTTTAATTCTATAACTTACTGGATGTATGCATGGCATGCTACAGAAACAACAAAGAAAAATGGATCTAGGTGACAACTAGGGTTAAGCCTAGATATGAGTGTTCAAGTAAACCTAAACTTCATATTTCTTAATATAACCTCTTGGATAAAAGGAAATAGGAATCAAATAGTACAAGGATCAATTCCTATGCTGTGACATTTACACCACCATAAAGAAAACATGGGTGATTAGGGTTACCTGGGACTAGGTCTCAACCAAATAGATAGTTTGGGGAATGGAAATGACCAAATTAGTCATGGATTGAAACTCTAGTTGGTACTACATGACTCAATGATATACATATTGACAACCTATGTATGGTTACTTAACTACCTAACTAAGGAACAACATGGTATTACTTGAAATAGTCAAGTCACCCAATGCTTAGGCTCTGATACCATATTTTAAAGTGTGATACCCAATAGGGGATCCACTCCTTACTATATTGAGGAATAAGTGCAACCCATCCCAAACATATCACAAAGTATGTAGGAAAGGATGGACTTCGTACATTTCTCAAATGGTATATGTATGTCATAGAGCATAAAAGTTTATAAGCAGTGGAAACTAACTATTTTAAAGTTACAACAGATTCCTTATACAGTTGTTCCTCACCTAAAAGGTGATATGGAAAAGTAAAATGGTATGCATATAATAACATGTAAGGCCAATTATAGAGGACACCTGACCATTCCAAGCTATCCTTAGGTCCATGTCCTACACATATCTTCCTGATTTGTTGTCCTCTAATGCACCTACACCTGGGGGGAAGGAGAACATCACCCAAAAATAGGAAATAAGGAATGTATCAGTAAACACTGAGTATGCACATATAAACAATATTTGAGCATTATATTAGGTTATAATTATAATAGGGATGTTTCCATGCAAAGACAGGGCTACCAAGATATAGGTAAGTTTAAAAAAAAATCAAAAGAATGAAGTATTAAAGAATAATAGAGTGTCATAAATAATATTGCCATTAATAATCCATAATATCACAAATAAAACAATTACATGAACATATGAAATGGACCAAACATCTAAAATAGGGCCATAACACCATTGGATTATGGCCTAAAAAAATAAGGATGAAAAAACACAACATGGAAAGAATATGTGTCCCCTAATATATAAATGTTTGTGCCCGTGTACCCCTACTCTAAACAAATAGTCTAACATTCAACATACATAAATTGAGAAGCAAGTTAAATAGTTCAGTCATATTTCAATTTCCAAGTACCAAGGAAAGTGGGGTCATAGACCCTATGTTCTAATCAGCATGAATCTTGTCGCAAGTAGCATGTTTCTTGTTGCAAATAGTATGAGTAGTATAATCTTATTGAAAATGATCTAAAAAGATAATGATTCTTATTTCAAATAAACATCACCTCTTCATATGACTTACAGTAAGAATCAAATGCTCATACAATGTTCAACATTAGTTATAATATTTGCAACATTTTTATGTTTGATCTGATCATCTAGACCTCTCAATTCAAACAAAAAGTATGAAAAATAATCTGGTAAGGATGAATCTCTTTGTAGAAAATATGTTTCTTGTTGAAATTAGTATGGATAGTTAGTGCTTGCTTCAAGTAGTATGAAGAGGGAACTAGGCTTGCCACAAATAAGCATCACACGTTCATACAACTTGGAACAACAAACAAATGCTCATACTAGTTACAACAAACATCATATTATTTGCAATAGTCATTGTGTTCGCCCAATACTCTAAAATTCCACATTCAAACAAAATTTATGAGTAGATTATGCAAACATCATGAAACTTCTCTTAGTTAGTGTGACAATTTACTTGCAAAAGCGAGATCAATGAATGATGAAGTGAATCATTAGCAGCGGAATTATTGAAAATTACTAAAAATTAAAACTTTTTGTAAAGAGATCCACAAATTGTAAAACTCTTTCATAAAGAAACAAGGTAAGTTAATTACATGTTGATTCATCAGTACATATCTGTATTATCTCATCTCGAGAGTTATATTACTGACTGCTCTGTTAAACTGTACATGGGCAGTATACAAAAATCTTGAGGCATTAAGCCAAAAATCTCAGATCTATATCAAACCATCTACTGAGTCCTAGGACCTGAGAGTACAGAGACGACACATAGGACTCTCTATATGCAAGTCTTGACATACAATGTCTCCACCTGAAGATCACTGCTGTCCTTGATGTTGCTACTGCTGCTGTTGTTACTCACCCACTGATGGGTTTCTTCTTCCTCGTCGTCTACCTAAAAAATTGAATCCCACGGGGGTGAGACAATTGAAAATTGTCTCAGCGAGAGTTATAAAACCCGCCCCTAGATCTGATCCAGAGCTCCAAGCTCCGAAGCTTTAATGGTGGTTTGTGCTCCATCAATTATCCAAGGTTCGTTCTTCAATCTTTGGATGAACAAGATGGCTAGAAAAGGAAACCAAGTGAAGAAAACTATGAATCTAACCTTGTTTTATGGTTTCCACCATGAATTCGAGGTAGATGATGATCAAAACTTACCAAGATAGTTTGGTCATCCTTCCTTTGGTCCATAGATCTCCCTTGGTCAGCCAAAGCAAGGTGATAAGGAAAGCACTAAGGAAATGATCCTTTTGGTGTTTAGGAAAAAGGATACTTATATATATATTTATGGATTTTCAAGGAAAATAGAAAAGAGAGTTATCTTCTTTAATTCTGGCTAATTTTCTCCAAAGATTTATCCATTCTTTGGCCACGTATCCACCTTCTAATACCTTGCAAAACTTCTCCATTATCCAAGGTTTAATTGGAAAAGGAACTAAACACCTTAAAAAGTTGTATATTAATATCCATCCTTTTAGTAGATATTGCTTTATATATTATTAGTGTGAGTAGCTTCCACTCAACCAAGATCTTTTTTTTTTGGTGCCCAAGCATGGAACAAGCTTTTACAAACTATTGCAAACACATCCTACAACTTTTGGTTGAAGGGCTCCATAATTAATATATTTCCCTTTTGCATTAAGTTATATTAAAGAGCCATTTATACTTAAATCTTGATTACTTTAATGTCAAGATTCTTTCTCCTCAAAGATAATTCAAATGAGGCACCCCTATCATTTTCTTTGCTCTACTTGATGCCAAGAAACATGAGAGACCCTCTAGAGGTGTTATTTTTCATGTTGAACCCTAGGTTTTGGGTAAATTGCACATTACACCAAAACTAGGTTTTAATGCACAAAGATTGCTCTACAAGCTATATCTTGGTGTCCAAGATTGTGGAATCCATACCACCACATCATATACATTCTTATGATGTCTCAACATCATAGGAACATCTTAACATGTGCAATTTACGAGTTAACCCCTCTACTTGGGTAATTTGCACTTTAGTCCAAAGTTAACAAAACAATGTTTCAACATTATTCAAGAAGGACTGAATTTGAAATATAAGTTCCTCAAAAGCATTAATTACCAAAAGATATGGGCAAGTATCTAATCAACTTTATTAGGCAAAACACCTAGGGTTAGTACATAACCCAAGTCAGGGATGTTACAAATTATCCACCCCTTACAAGGATTTCGTCCTCGAAATCATTACAAAAACATATTAAGAGAAAAGAGCAGGGTATTTCCTCATCATTTCTTCCTCTAGTTCCCATGTAGCTTCTTCAACTCCATGGTGATTCCAGAGGAATTTTACAAGACTAATGTCTTTCTTCTTCAGCTTCTTGATTCTTCTATTGAGAATCGACACATGTCCTTCTATATAAGATCTATCATCATTCAATTCTACTTCCATAGGCTGTAGAACTGATTCTGTGTCAGGATGACATTTCCTAAGCATGGAAATGTGGAACACTGGGTGTAACTTTTGTAGCTCAGGTGGTAACTCCAGCTTATAAGCTACCTTTCCAATCCATTCAATGATTGGATAAGGCCCCATAAACCTAGGAGCTAACTTTCCTTTCCTTCTAAATCTAATAACTCCCTTCCAGGGTGAGACCTTGAGGTACACTCTGTCTCCAAACTGGAATTATAAAGGTCTATGACGCTTATCAGCATAAGATGTCTGCCTATCTTGTGTAGTCTTTAATTTTTGTTGTATTATTTTAATCTTTTCAGTTGTCTGCTGCACAAGATCAGGACCTAAAAGTTGATATTCACCAGTTTCATACCAACATAAGGGAGATCTACAACATCTACCATACAAAGCTTCATAAGGTGCCATGTCAATACTGTGTTGATAGCTATTGTTGTAGGCAAACTCTATCAAACTTAGGTGCAGATCCCAACTTCCTGTAAATTGAAGGACACATGCTCTAAGCAAGTCCTCCAAAGTCTGTATAGTCCTTTCTGACTGTCCATCAGTTTGAGGATGAAAGGTTGTACTAAACCTTAACTGTGTGCCTAAGGATTTATGAAGTCGCTCCCAAAAATGACTTGTAAACTAGGGACCTCTGTCAGAAAGAATGGTAACTGGGACCCCATGCAGCCGCACTATCTCATCTTCATACAACTGTGCCAGCTTCTCAGCAGAATAGGTTGTTTTGACAGGTAAGAAATGTGTTGTCTTTGTCAACCTATCAATTATTACCCTGATGGAATCATAACCTTTGGTTGTTCTGGGAAAACCAACCACAAAATCCATGGTCACATGATCCCACTTCCACTGTGGTATGGGTAAAGGCTGCATTGTTCCTGCAAGCTTCTGGTGTTCAGCTTTAACTTGCTGACACACAGGACACCGCATAACAAATTTAGCAATGTCCTTTTTCAAACCAGGCCACCAATACATATCTTTCAAGTTACGATACATCTTGGTGCTTGCTGGATGCATAGCATACATTGAAGAATGAGCTTCTTCCAGGACTATCTTCCTCAAGTTGTCAACATCTGGTACTATCATTCTACCACGATAACAGGCTACCTGATCTTCTAAATCATGGAAACCATCTCGTTTCTTATTACCAAACTCTGATCTAATCTACTGAACTAAAACATCAGCTTGTTGTGCCTCCTTAATCTGTTGTCTCAAGGTAGGTTTTATATGCATCTCAGCTAACAACCCAGATAACAATGATACTTTTAACTGTACATTGTCTTGCCTTAAAGAGATAAGCATATCCCTTATAGAACACATCAAAGAATTCAACTGTGCTCTATCTAAGGCTGGTGTTGCTGATTTTCTACTTAAAGCATCAGCAACCACATTGGCCTTCCCTGGATGATAATCAATTGTACAATCGTAGTCCTTGATTAACTCCATCCAGTGGCGTTGCCTCATGTTAAGCTCATGCGGAGAAAAGATATACTTTAGGTTCTTATGGTCTGTGAAAATCTGGAATGTCTCTCCATAGAGATAATGTCTCCAGATCTTCAAGGCATGAACTACAACAGCTAGTTCTAGATCGTGTGTCAGATAATTCTGCTCATGTTTCTTAAGCTGTCGAGAAGCAAAAGAAATCACTTTTTTATCCTGCATCAACACACATCCTAGTCCATTTTAGAGGCATCACAGAAAACTATATACCCTTTCCCTTGCTCAGGTAACACAAGCACAAGTGCACTTGTCAACCTTTCCTTCAACAACTAAAATGATTGCTAACACTTGTCACTCCAGGTAAGAGGAACATCCTTCCTAGTCAACTTAGTCAACGGTAAAGCTATGGAACTAAATTTCTTAATGAACCTCCTGTAATAGCCTGCCAACCCTAAGAAACTTCGAATCTCCGTCGGAGTCTTTGGCTCCTCCCATTGCATGATAGATTCTACCTTTTTAGGGTCAACACGAATACCTGAGGCAGATATTACGTGTCTAAGAAAAGAAACTTCTGGTAACCAGAACTCACACTTGCTAAATTTAGCATATAACTTATGCTCTCTTAGCAAAGTTAGAGCCTGATGAAGATGCTACTCATGCTGATGAGCATCTCTGCTATAGATCAGGATGTCATCTATAAAGACAACAACACGCTGATCTAGAAAAGGTCGAAAGATCCTATTCATGAGTTCCATAAATGCAGCTGGTACATTGGTTAGTCCAAAGGAAATAACTGTGAACTCATAGTGGTCGTACCTTGTCCTAAAAGCAGACTTAGGTATGTCACCATACTTAATATGTAACTTATGATATCCTGACCTTAGATCTATCTTTGAGAAGATTGTTGCACCACGCAACTGATCAAAGAGATCATCAATCCTCGACAAAGGATACTTATTCTTTATTGTTACTTTATTTAATTGTTTGTAATCAATGCACAGCCGCATTGATCCATCCTTCTTTTTAACAAAGAGGACCGGAGCACCCCAAGGTGAAGTACTCGGTCGGATGAAACCCTTCTCAAGCAACTCTTGCAGTTGTTTCTTGAGTTATGCCATCTCAGCAGGCGCCATCCTATACGGTGCTTGTGATATAGGTTGCGTGCCCAGAATTAGATTAATCTCAAAATCAATTTCTCGGGGCGGAGGTACACCTGGAAGTTCTTCAGGAAATACATCTTCAAATTCCCTGACTACAGGAACTTCAGAAGGATTAGAACTCTCCATGGTGGTATCTACCACATGGGCTAAGAATGCATAACATCCTTGCCTCATCAGCTTCTCAGCAACCATAGCTGACACAAGAAATATTGGTAGAATCTTTCTATCTCCTTGAAAGATCCATGTGTCACTATCATCAGTGAACACAGCTTGCTTGGACTCACAATCCAAGACAACCTTATACCTTTCTAAGGTATCCATCCCAAGGATTACATCAAATCCGTGCATCTCAAGTGGTATAAGATTCACTTGAATGTGATTTTCCGAAAAGAAGAGAATGCAGGGAGAACATACCTCCCGCAACACAGCAGATCCCATCATAGGAGTTTCTAACTACAAACTATCCGCTCTAAGACTTGTAGTCATGTCGCAGTAAAGAATCACTCTTCGATTGATAAAGGAATTCATAGCACCCAGATCAATTAAAACATATATGACACAAGATGTAGATATATCAGAATAAAACAACTCCATCTGACCTGTCACAATCCAAGGGTTGATCACTGCATCAGGTGGATTCATCACGTAAAACCTCGCCGTCGTCTGTGGTTGATTCGGTGCTCGATGACTAGGTGCCGATGATCCAGCTTGGGACACTTGTCCACGTCCTCTAATGCCACCTGAAAACTGTCTCCTTTGAGAACCTTGTTGACTCTGCCTTTGAGGTTGAGTCACACTTGTCTCTCTGGCTCTGCAATCCTTCATCAGATGTCCCACCTTTCCACATATATAACAACTTTTGATCCCTTGTTGTGGTATGGATGGTCATGTAACTGACATAGATGCTGAGTTGCGAGCTCCTTCTAGTGGTAAACTTCATCCTCTACCCCTATTTGACGTCCATTGCATCTAGGTACTGAATCTAGGTGGTGGTGTATGCACAGAAAACCTTGGTTTCTTAAAATCTTTGGATGAGGATCCTTGGAATTGGGGATACATCTTCTTGTTTTTGGTATGTCTCTTCTTTGACACAGACCTCTCTATCCTCCTGACTAACTCCACAAAGGTAGCAAATCTTTCCCCATTCTCCAAAGCAGACACAGGGGTGGTCAACTCAGTGTTTAACCCCTTCTCAAAATGCCTAATCCTTTCTTCATCTGTAGATGCCATATGCGGACAGAACCACAACAACTCCATGAACTTAGCCTCATACTCACTAATGTTCATTAGTCCCTGACTTAACCTCTCAAACTGAGAGATTTTCTCATCCAGGAACGTCTTAGGGAAGTATTTGTTGGTAAATTCCCATCGGAAAACTTCCCATTCGATCTCCACACCTGGCCTTTTCCCTTCCTCCATGGTCCACCAGTGACCAGCACTCCCCTTGAGAAGATACACAGCATGTCTAACCTTCTCAGCTTCTGGGATGTTCAGGATTCTAAAGGCCTTCTCTAGTTCGGTTAGCCACAAGTCAGCATCTGCTGGATTAGCTGTTCCAACATATTCTGTGGCCCCAACTCAGCGAAGTCGTTCAAACGTCTTGTCGACTCCTTGTCCTTCTAGATGGGTAGGTGCCCTAGGTACAAGTATGGGCATCCTATGACTCATATGTGTCATGGCAGTCATGAACTGCCCAAACATAGCTTGGAAGGCTGGGTTCCCCATGTCAGCTGGATTGAACTAGGGTGGTTCAGGTACAAGTTCCTCCCTTTCTTGGTTTCTTGCACCTCCTCCAGGGGCAGCAACACTACTCTCTGCAACATGTTCCTCGTGTGATCCAGACATCTTTAGTTTTCTCTTCTCCTCCTATATGAGTAGAAGACACTATCAGATATACTGGAAGACACTAGAACAAACTCTACAACCCTAGTCCTATGTCTCTGTAGACTCAGTGAACCTAGAGCTCTGATACCACTAAATTGTGATGATTTACTTGCAAAAGAGAGATCAACGAATGCAGAAGTGAATCATTAGCAGCGGAATTACTAAAAATTAAAACTTTTTATAAAGAGATCCACAAACTGTAAAACTCTTTCATAAAGAAACAAGGTAAGTTAATTACATGTTGATTCATCAGTACATCTATGTATTATCTCATCAAAAGAGTTATATTACTGACTGCCCTGTTAAACTATACATGGGCAGTATACAAAATTCTCGAGGCATTAAGCTAAAAATCTCAGATCAATATCAAACCATCTACTGACTCCTAGGACCTGAGAGTACAGAGACAACACATAGGACTCTCTATATACAAGACTTGACAGACAGTGTCTCCACCTGAAGATCACTATTGTCCTTGATGTTGCTGCTCACCCACTGATGGGTTTCTTCTTCCTCGCTGTCTACCTAAAAAGTTGAATCCCACGGGGGTGAGACAATTGAAAATTGTCTCAGCGAGAGTTATAAAACCCGCCTCTAGATCTGATCCAGAGCTCCAAGCTCCGAAGATTTAATGGTGGTTTGGGCTCCAGCAGTTCCAAGGTTCGTTCTTCAATCTTTGGATGAACAAGATGGCTAGAAAAGGAAACCAAGTGAAGAAAACCATGAATCTAACCTTGTTTTATGGTTTCCACCATAAATTCGAGGTAGATGATGATCAAAACTTACCAAGCTAGTTTGGTCATCCTTCCTCTGGTCCAGAGCTCTCCCTTGGTTGGACAAAGCAAGGTGATAAGGAAAGAACTAAGGAAACAATCCTTTTGGTGTTTAGGAAAAAGGATACTTATATATATATATATATATATATATATATATATATATATATATATATATATATATATATATATATGGATTTTCAAGGAAAATAGAAAAGAGAGTTATCTTCTTTAATTCCGACTAATTTCCTCCAAAGCTTTCTCCATTCTTTGGCCACGTATCCACCTTCTAATACCTTGCAAAACTTCTCCATTATCCAAGGTTTAATTGGAAAAGGAACTAAACACCTTAAAAAGTTGTATATTAATATCCATCCTTTTAGTGGATATTGCTTTATATATTATTAGTGTGAGTATCTTCCACTCAACCAAGATCTTTTTTTTGGTTCCCAAGCATGGCAAAAGCTTTTACAAACTATTGCAAACACATCCTACAACTTTTGGTTGAAGGGCTCCATAATTAATATATTTCCCTTTTGCATTAAGTTATATTAAAGCGCCATTTATACTTAAATCTTGATTACTTTAATGTCAAGATTCTTTCTCCTCCAAGATAATTCAAATGAAGCACCCCTCTCATTTTCTTTGCTCTACTTGATGACAAGAAACATGAGAGACCCTCTAGAGGTGTTATTTTTCATGTTGAACCCTAGGTTTTGGGTAGATTGCACATTACACCAAAACTAGGTTTTAATGCACAAAGATTGCTCTACAAGCTATATCTTGGTGTCCAAGCTTGTGGAATCCATACCACCACATCATATACATTCTTATGATATCTCAACATCATAGGAACAGCTTAAAATGTGCAATTTGTGAGTTAACCCCTCTACTTAGGTAATTTGCACTTTAGTCCAAAGTTAACAAAATAATGTTTCAACATTATTCAAGAAGGACTGAATTTGAAATATAAGTTCCTCAAAAGCATTAATTACTTTCCAAAAGATATGGGCAAGTATCTAATCAACTTTATTAGGCAAAACATCTAGGGTTAGTACATAACCCAGGTCAGGGATGTTACAGTTAGCACATTGCTTGTTTAATAATATAGGTAGATGGTCCTTGTTGCAAAATTTTTATAAAGGGAATGAGCTTGTTGTAAATAAGAATAACCTCTTTGTTCAATGCAATAAGAATTAATTACGCACAATATTTGCAACATATATCATACTATTTTTAAAAATCTTCATGATATTGATCATCAAGACCCCACATTCAAAGAAAAATTATGAATATATGATATGATTTGGTTGAAGCTTCTTGCAATTAGTATGTTTCTTGTTGCAAATAGAAATTGAAAGATCTATGATGGGCAACCAACCTCCTAGAGAGAGTGAAATGAATGAAAGTAGAGATGCAAAACATTCATTGATACTTATCAAGGGAACTATACATGAAACTCTCATTTTATTCTATCACATCCCAATAGAAGTAACTATAAAGGTCCTAGGGTTGTAAAATTCCTTATCAGGTAAGTTCCAACCTGCACAAAGGCATAATAGCATGGGCACTATCTTGGATAGAGGCTTGATGAAATAGACATCTATGTGAATATACAGACTACCTTCACATAGACAAAAGGACCCTATAAAGCTTGATTGTTCCTTGGGATTGGTTTTGGGTTGAAAATGATCAGAATAATGATGATTATTGCACTTAAGGATCAATTATTAGTAAAATTAACTACAAACATCAAATTGTCATATATTCATAACAATATACCAATATAAAAATAATCTTTCTTATCAAATCATTTGAAGATCTAAATTTAAATAAAATGTATGAACAAATGATCTAATCAGCATGAATCTCCTTACAAGTAATAGATTACTTGTTACAAATATTATGGGTAGACAGTCTTATTGAAAATGGTATGAGGGAATAATTCTTGTAGTAAATAAGAATCACCTCTTCATACCCCTCTATATACCACATGAAACATGCACCAAATGCTAATAATATTAAAAAAAAGCCTTAATATTGTAAGAATCATCACAAAAAATTCTGATCATCTAAATATACACACAAAATGATAAGTATGAACATATGATCTAATCAGTGTGGAGCTTCTTGCGATAGTAATTTCTTGTTGAAAATACTCTAAGCAATTGGTGCTTTTGAAAATGGTTTGGAGAGGGAATGATGATTGTTAAAAATAGTACGAGAAATCAACCATCATCATCATCATCTAAGCCTCAATCCTAACCATGTTGGAGTTAGTTACATGGATCCCTATTTTCCAAATAATACGAGCAATCAATGATTTTGCAAACAATGATGCTTGTTGCAAAGTATCGCCTCTGCATACCACTTGAAAAAATAATTGAATGCTCATAAAATTTGCAACAAGTGTAATATTCTTTGCAACTATCATAACACAAATCCAATCATCTAAACCTCCACACTCAAACAAAAGTAATTGAAATGAAGCTTCTTGCAGATATCATGTTGTTTTTTGCAAATAGTATGGATACTTGTTTCTTGTTGCAAATGGTCTGAAGAGATACCAATGATTTCTAAAAATAAGCATACCTCTTCATACCGCATTCTATAAGCATCATATGTTCATAATTTTTACAAGAAGAATTGTACTATTCGTAGCAATAAATTATGATCAAATTATGTGAACATCCAACTGAGAACTACTTATGAATATGATCTTATCAGTGTAAAGCTACTTGCGATAATATGTTGTTTGTTGCATATAGTGTGGATAGTTGGTGCTTGTTTCCAGCTCTCTAAAGAGGGAATTATGATTTTTGCAAGTGATAATTACCCCTTCATGCTACTTGTAACAAGCATCAAATACTCATACCACATGCCACAACCAATATACTTTCTATAAAAAAAATCGCAATGGCCCAATCATATGAACCTCAACATTCAAACAAGAAGTATGAATAAAATATATGATCACATTAAAGCTTCGTAATGAAACTACATTTCTTGTTGTAAATAATATGAGTAGTTGGTTCTTGTTGCTATGGGTTCCTAGAGGGTATGCTACTTGTAGAAAATAAGCACAACCTATCCATACATCACACAAAAACATCAAATTCTCATACTACTTACATAAAATCATCAAAACATTTGCAATACTCACCATGCTAACCCACTCATTCGGACCTCCACATTGATGTTGGTTAAGTACCCATTATATCAATTTATTTATTTTTATTATTAAACTTTTGAACTTTGATTCAATTATTATTTAGATATGGGTATTGAATCATTACTTGATTATTTATTCTATATACCCTTTTCACTTACAAGATATATGATATATATGAAAACATTCCAATGTTGTCGAATCCTTGCTTTCTTTCATGTTTTATGTTCATTATTAATCACTTGAAATCAAAGGGATTGTTTAATCTTGCATTTGTAAGAAATGGGTTTGTGAATTTGAATGTTTGATCTTGTGGGATGGAATTTGGATTGGAATAGAATTGTAGGTTTGGAACATAATTATGGGATTTAAAAATGAATCAAACTATGGATATGGAAATAAATTGGGTTGTGGAAGTGTATTGTAGGTATTATGGTTTACTTAAGTTTTCCTATTGGGGGATTATGGGAATGTTTTGCAACTAATCATTATTGAAATGAATTTGCCTTCCTGTTGGATCCTTGTCATGTCTACTTGGTTTGCATTAACTAGTTGCATTTGTGTTAGTGACTTGAAATGTTCATTTGGAACTAATTTTTATAGTTAGATTGTAAATTATCTTTGAATGTACTAAAAATAGATCTTTGAAGTTTTTTTTTGCTATTTGAAGATTCTGCACATGTAGTTGTAGAGTTTTTAGTATTGTATGTATGGTAATGAGGGAAACAACTATAGAGGAAGAAAAACATTTGATTATCCCAAAGAGCATATCTCGCCAATAGTGGTGTATTGGGAAGAAGGGACACAACGTATACCTTTTTGTGGAGAAAGTCCAACTATTTTCCTCTTGTGATGAAGTGTACTTGTTACAACCCTAGTTTATGGGTTCTTTTGGTGATAAATGTAATTTCTCCTATTAAAGATATTTGAACCAATAATGATATAATTTGTTTTAATGGATTTGGTCTACAATAGCCTTGTTGATTGTTTTGTGGGCTTTATTGGCTATTGGGACCAATAACAAGGAAAAGACAAAAGAAACTCCATTATTTGAGTAAATAGGAAAATGAAGAAAAGAAAGATGTAGAAACCTCTAGAAGGCAAAAAAATATAATCCAAAGTTGGATTTCGTGCCTCTTGGGTTCCAAGGAGTCCAAATATGCAAAGATAATGCAACAACAAAAGAAAAGATCAATTAAGTATTTCTTTATTAAGAAAGAAATTGAAAACAATGATAAAATGTGGAAAATAAGTGGAAAGAGGTATGATTGAGTTATCTTTGATGAATTTTTGCATCCATGAGGGATTCCACTAAGGAAAATAAAAAGAGAGATAAAGAGAAATCCTTAAAAAGAGATATTTAATAAGAAATAAACAAGATAATGATAAATAACAAATATAGATGCATCTAGAAGGATAATAAGTATCCATAAAAAGGAATTTTGAAATATTATAGTTTATTGGGGTCCAAGGAGAAAAAGAAAGAGAAAATACCAGTAATAGAAAATAAGAAGATAATATGATGCATAATGAATGGATTTTGTGGTATTGTTAAAAAGGTGGTATTTTCTACTAAAAGAAAACATAATTTCGTGCCAATGGATTAAAAGTGGAGCTTAAAGAGAGTAAGAGAAAAGAATTTTCGAATTATTAAACATCCAATGAATATGTTGTTTTAAGAAGATGTTTAGGAGAGAGAATATTACTTCTCATTGAAGGAATAGGATTCCTAATGGGAGAGGACTTGTTTCCTCTGGGATGAACGTTTTGGGGCGTGGATACCTTCCCCTATATAAGGGGTAGATCCTTTGGCCCGAGTTTAAGATAATCTCAAGCACTCTTCTCTTCCCTTCTTCTTGTTTTCATCCATAAACCCTAGCCAAGAGAGTGGGTCTATTCCAAGGGCCCCGAGGAGCTGAGGTGGGTCTCGATGGAGGCATGAAACTCCTACGACAACCCCGGGAAGGATCGGTTATCTTTCACACGCTCTGTTTTCGTGCAACTCCTGTTGGAGGTCTGCAAACATGCAGCAGGTCACGGGCTTGGCACACCTAGGAAAAACCATCTCAACCATGACATGAGGTTTCCGCACGTGTGCAGGGGCACGACAGAGCCAGGGCAGTGGTTGGGGACAAGATCCAGGCTGTGGGGAGGTAGAGAAGACCCCCGATGGGATGCACCAGTGGCAGCGCTAGGTCACGCAAGGAGGAAGACAACCAGAAGGCGTGTTGGATAGAAATGCCCCTCCGCGGGTTGAAGGACCAGCTACTTACTCGAGGGTAAAAATGACCTTTCAAAATGTTTTCAACTGGCCGGGTTACGATGCATGGAACGAGCGATGTGGCATCCTCCTATTGGTCTGAGTAAGTGGATTTATTGCAAAATCCATAAATTAACGGTAGCTCGGATGGATGTGTATTATATATGAATTTTGATCAGGAGAACTCAAGGAATGCAATAAAAATATATTTGAAGCCTAATTCTGATTGGAATTCGAAAAGTAATGGAAGTTATTAACTTTAATGTATTAATGATTAAGAAATCCTATTTTGAGATGATTAATCTATTTAGAAGGGTTTTGTGGATGATTAAAGTTGATATTAACCTATTAATTGCAAAAAGGTACATTAAGGATGAACTTTGCACGTAATTGGTTTAATTTAGAGTTTCATGTGCATAAATATGCTTTAATGGGCCCTGAAACCCTAATGATGGTAATTGTGACTCTTAATAGCTTTAATTGTTCAAAATCATGATTAAAGTCGAGATATGATAATTCTAAGCTATTTCAAGTATAAAAATTCCTAATTGTGAATAAATACCCTTAATATTGTAATTAGGGTTTTCTAATGGATAAAGGTGGAATTAATGAGTTCATATGTGAATTAGATTATAATGAACTATGAGTTGTTAATCCGGAAGGAACTGAATATGATAAATGAGCATAATGATCTTGTCATGGATTAAAAGGATAAAAATGGTAGCTTTAATGTAAAAGAGGCTTAATGGACTTAATTGTGCCTATAATCTGAGATTAAGGTTAAATGTTGTTAAAGGATAACCTTAATATATTTTGTGAAGATTAGATGAGATAATTAGGGTTTGTAAGTAATTGTATAAAATTAGGGTCTAAAATAGTAAAAGATGAAGGGAAGCCCTAATTGCAATGGAAACCTTAAAAGTGGACAAGAAACCCTAGGAAGAGAGCTAGGTTTAATAGATCTTGATGGCAATATTAATAATAGGAAATTGTATGCATATTTTAGGATCACATAATGTACTTGCTTGCCGATTTGGATTTCTTGATTGGATTATTCTATCTCAAATCAGCCTGACAGATATGTGGTTACACTTATGGATAATCACTTTAGTTTCACGGAGATTCCCGAACATTTTTATCGGTTTCTTGAAAATAACTGCTTGGATGACTTTTATTTCATGCAACTATAAAGTGACTATGATTATCACTATAAGTATATATATATAACTGGATTAGATCCGGGTCCTCCTCTATGGCTTTACAAAGGCTAAAAAAAGGGTAACCTAGAGCAAGGTCTAGGTTATCAAGAGTTAGGGATTGGGCTACCTACATGTAGTGCCATGCAACTCTTTAGCGCACCATGAGTTAAGGAGTGGGCTACCTACGGGTAGTGCCATGTGACTCAACCCTAGAAATTGACTCACCTGTTAGGTAGGATCATGAGGGGTTTAATGGGGATCTACCATAAGGAAGGTAGCGTCCAGGTCCACTACAGGGATAGCGCAGAGGTTAGGATATGTGTGGATCGTGTAGTTATATTTGAAACATAATTTTGTTTGTTAAATCATAGTTGACTGCAATATATTGTTATAATTAATTGCACGATTATTGTTTCCCCCACATACCAGCATAATTCATTTATACTGACTGATATTTTGTTTGTCGGCATTTTAGGTGCAAGTGAATAGAACAAACAATATAGTGGCATATGTGGAATTAAATGTGAATTAAAGTACAAAGGAGGATTAGTTAGAATAGACTCCAGATGTGGATAAAAGTAGATATCTAAGTTTTTGAAAAGGGTATGCAAAATAAATTTTTATTACAGCCTTTCAGTTTAGTTTAGTAGAATTTGATAATTATTATCGATTATTTGTTGAACCTTTGATCTAGAAATTTGGATAACGACTCTGACCTCTTGGTCTCCCTTAATTGGGGGTTACTGGGAGGCGGGGTCATTACATTTGGTATCAGAGCGTAGGTACATCATTTAATCTGTAATAATTATTAAATTTTACAAACTTTATAGAACGCAAGGGAGTTATTAGAGGATTGATGCGATGATTTTTAGTCGCATTTATAGACTTGTTTTACTCGCGTTTTATTTATTTATTGGTCACTTTGGTGGTTAATATTGCATAATTCACTTACTTTAGTCTATGATCCCTCTCAGTGTCAAATCTCTCTTATTTTATCGTTTTGAGCATAAATGATTATAATTATAGGTTTTATCTCAGCTGATGTGGTTTTGTTTTGCAATTTCAAGACAAACACATATCTGCAGCTGTCGATACCATCGACATATGTCGATACCATCGACATATGTCGATACTATCGACACAGCCACAGGAAGGAAGCCGCAAGGAGCAACGCAGAGTCGATACCATCGACTGGGAAGTCGATGGTAGCAACTTACCATCAGGTTTCCAGCGATCAATCGGTCGATACTATCGACCCCAAAGTCAATACTATCGACACGTGTAGCTTCAGCGACAGAAAAGGGATAAAACCGACGCCTAAGGGTGTCGATACCATCGACCCACGTCGATGGTATCGAGCCAGCAGTAGGCACAATGACAGAAAAGAAAGAAGGCTTGCCGATATCGTGAGGGGTCGATACCATTAACCCGCGTCGATGGTATCGACGCCGTCAGATTAAAGTTTCTTTCAGATCGGATCTAATCCAATGGTGGTGATATTTTTGCAACCTAACTCGGTGATTATACCTAATGACGGTGGCCAAGAGGAAGGTATCATGTCATTAGTCGCTGCACACGTCCCGAGAAGGTGTGGAGAGAAGAACGGAGCCCAGAAGCACGCCCAGCCGTTCCGGAAGCCGAAGAAGACGTTTTCCACCACCGAAAGGTTGTAGATCGTGCATTCTACACCAATGAACGATTGGATCTTCTCTGTTCAGGGGTTTCATCACTTATTCATGTTTTTCTCCATATTTCCTCTTTCTTCAACCATGTCTTTCTCTGAGATGAACATGCGGGGCTAATCCCCTTTATCTTAAATCTGTGGTATGATTTCGTTTTCTCAATAATATTATTATGCTTGATCACCATAATGATAATCTAATGCCTTTAATTACTTTGAAAGAAGAATTAACGGTTGAAAAAAGATGAAATTCACATTAATTAACAAATCTTATGAACAAGGTGATGTACGGTTAATGGTGGAAACCCAGAGGTCGATTTTAATGCACCTAGTTTAGGGTATAGGTTACTACGACGGTGGAATCGACCTAGACTTAGGTAGTGAATTGTACCACGACAGTGGACAATTCTGACTATATGCCACTATTCAGATTGAGAGATGAACATGTTTAACTATGTGGAAATTCATACAATGAAAACCCGCGGTGAAACCGCAATCCTAAAGATCTCCATTTGAATTGATTAAACAAAACACTTAATCGATTACTTTGCTTTGTTTTATTTTCTTTTTCTTTTTAATCAACTCTCATAACATGTTTATTGGTCTAGCTGATTCTGAGTAGTTAGTAGTAGTCTACCGATAATTTAGTGTCCCTGAGTTCGACTCGGGCCTCACAAAGGCCTATACTACATTGACGCGTGCACTTGCGTTATACGCACGGTAAAACCGTGTCAAGTTTTTGGCACCGTTGCCGGGACACTACAATTGGCGGCACTACGAGTGCTGCAAGCGGCCACTCTAGGCCACTTTTTATTTTTTTATTAATTTTGAAATTCAACATTTTATCATTCATGTTTAGAAATCGTAAAGCACGGTATTGAACCTAAATTATTATTTTGCTCGTACTAGTGCATGGTGAGGACGCGTAGCACAGACTACACACAACCTACACCAGAGGTTACACTGCTGGGACTAGACGAAGAGGAGAACAACATTCAAGACCAACTAGAAGAAATAGATTCAGATCCTGAACCAGAAGTGATGGTAGAAGAACAGACAATATGGGAGAAGATAAAGGCTTCTTCCTCATCCGCTTCAAAGGGGCCAATCAAAAAGCATGCAGTCAATATTCTGACTTATAAGATTGATCCTTCATTAATAAATTTGGTCAAATCAAATGCATTTCATGGGATTAAAAATGAAGATCCGGTCACTCATATAAGCCAGTTCGTGGAGAACTGTGATATGATCAAGATAGACAGGTTTCCACAGGAGACGTTGTACTTGAAGTTGTTCCCCAGCTCTCTGGCGGGAAATGCAAGAGAATGGCTACATAATCTTGATGATGAGTATGTGGAATCGTGGGATCACATGGTCGAGGTATTTTTGGAGAGGTTCTTTCCGCTTGAGAAGACCAACGATCTTGTACGAAAGATCCACAACTTCAACCAGAAAGCCGACGATACGTATTCTGAAACGTGGGAACGTTTCCAAATAATGCTGCAGAGGTGCCCACATCATGGGCTTGACAAGGAAAAACAAGTCAAGATTTTCTATTTTTCTCTTTCTGAGCATGATAGAAGTAACCTAGATTTCGTAGGTTCGGGGTTTTTCTTGAACAACACCGGCACTAGGTGTTGGGAGATTCTGAAAAATATGGCAAAGAAGCAGTCTTGGGGTGATAGGGATGCACCAGAACAAGTCAAAGTTATAGGTGAGTCCAGGGCCATCAAGGAGCTGAATGATAAATTAGACCTTCTAGCTAAGAAATTGCTTGCCAAAGAAGATGTAAAATCCGAGGAGGAAGCCCAGATCAAATTTATGCAACAACAGGGCTATAGAAACAATGATTATGCTTGGAGGAAGGATAGGAAATTCTCATGGAAAGATCCAAACAACTTCCTACAAGATCCAGATGCAAAGCCACAATCAACGACAGAGGATAAAAGCACCGCGTTGCTTAGTCAAGTGGTGCAACAAAATCAAGAGATGATGAGTATGTTCAGTAAGCAGCTGCAGTCTCAGGGTGAGATTTTGACTAAGTTTGGGCAAACATTGCAAAGTCATGGAGCGTAGATGAGGACACTAAAGGCGAAGGTGACTCAAATCGCCAATGAAGTGGCGGCCATGAAGCATGCAAATCAACAAAGACCAGCTGGCAATGCAGAGGTTGTTCAAGCACATCATCAAGTGAAGTATATATCTGTGATTAAAGAGGAAGAGGTCTCAGTGATGGAGATCCAGGAAAAAGGCAAGATGATATTTGATACAGAGGCTACACCGAGAATACCATACCCTCGCAGTTTTTATGGACTACCTGGCAGATATTTCCCATTCAGAAAAACCCACCAAGAACCCATCACAGCCGTTCCCACACCTAAGCAAGAAGAGCAGGTTAAGGCTGTACTTCATGGTGAATCTACAACCACTGAGAAAGATAAGAAGCCACACGTTACACCACTTGTAAATAATGTGCCAAAGGCTACACCAGAGGGTGACATTGAAGCAAGCTTAGGGGAGGAGACCCCGAAAAGCCCATATGTACCACCTCACAAGCGTCTAAATGAGGCGGTTTGTCTGTTCCGGATAGTTCGAGGCCAAGGAAAGTGCATAGACATTACAGGAAGTTCTTGGAGATGTTCAGGAAGCTCCATATTAACATTCCATTAGTGGAGATGATATAACAAATTCCCACATACGAGAGGTTTATCAAGGATATCATCACTAAGAAAAGGAGAATAAAAGACACAGATGTTTGTCGGGTGAATGAGATGGTGAGCTTAATTATCCATGGGAGTTTACCACAGAAAAGAAGGATCCAGGAGAGTTCTACATCCCACGTTCCATAGGGGGCCATAACTTCTCTTATGCTCAGTGTGATTCAGGTGCTAGCATAAATCTTATGCCGTTATCCACGTTTCAAAATCTTGGGTTGAAGAAACTAAAGAAATCTTCTATGACTATTGAGTTGGCGGATGGGTCCTTTATGAAGCCATACGGAGTGTGTGAGGATGTACTTGTCAAAGTCGACATGTTCATTTTTTCGGTGGATTTCATCGTCATGGACATACCGCAGCTAAAAGGTTGTGAGATGCTATTGGGTAGGCCGTTTCAAGCGACGGATGATGTTATCACTGCGGTCGGGAGAGGTACCTTGACATTAGGGATTGGACAGGATAGAGTGGAGTTTGAAATGCCAAGTGGTCCCCTAGAAACTCTCCTTGAAGCTCCAAGCTGATGAGCTCAATTTTTGGTCTAGCCTAAGACGTTAAATAAGGGCGCTTGTTGGGAGGAAACCCAACCATTGATAATTTCATCGATTTTCGTTTGCATTTACAAGTTAGTTTAGTTTAATTTTGTTTTTAGTGTAAAAATGATACCTTGATCGTTTGTTCAGTGTGCAGGTCTGAGGTAGGGTCAATGGTATCGACATGGGCACAGTTAGGCGGCTGCAAAAATTTCTATGAGTCGATACTATCGACGGCCTCATTGATGGTATCGACCTACCATCAGTAACGCCGAGGAAATCACCAGATCAGGGTCGATAGTATCTACATGGTTGTCGATACTCGCGAGATCCCTGAAGATATTCAGACGAAATTTGTCTTTGTGAAGTCAATACCATCGACGGACCTGTCGATGGTATCGACATGGTTACAAGTAGAAAGCGGCGGCCGGGCCTCGTGAGGGTGTTTGCCCTAAGCAGAGTCGATACTATCGACCCACTTCGATGGTATCGACGTGACACGTCACCAATCTGCGAGAAGAAATCAACGGCGATCGCTACATCAAGGAAGATGATCCGTGGGATGGGTCGATACCATCGACACGTGTCGATGGTATCGATGAGTGCACAACAATGACGGCCATGGTTATAAAAGAGAGGGATGGTCGTCATATTACGTCACACCTTTAGAGTCTTTCCCCCCTACTTGTGCTTTGTGTTGTGCTGTGCAACTGGAGGCCTGCCACGATCATCCAAGGAGCGTGATCTTCATCGAGTCTTCACCGAGCGGAGATTGTCTTCTCCGAGATCGTCTTCACTGAGCTCCGTCTTCTATTCCTTCTTTCTCGATGATAATGGTGCATACCGCATGAGTATCTTCTTCACGGGTGGTACCCAATGAGATTCCTGAGTTCATTCCCCCACGACCCGCATCGATTCCTTTTCCGAGGATAGTCCACCCTTCCCCGGAGATCCGGAAGGTCTACGAGGAGATTTTGAAGAGAAAGATTGAGCCCACGCGCTACGTTGATCGGGACATGGTTCGTTACCTTGGGTTTGAGCCCAATCTTGCCTACGTTCTGAAGGGGCAGGCGAGACACACAACTAGGAGGCCCGATGAGTTGGAGTACCACACCGACGGCCAGCCATTCTTTGGCGAGTGGCCGACTTACAAGGAACTCGTGGTGGAGTTCATGGCATCATTGGACATCAATGTGTTGCCCAATGACTTGATCGCCACCGACAGAGAGTGGAAGAAAGGGCGGGTGTCGTTCAGACTCTTCAACAACAACTACACCATTACCCTTGCCCAGTTCAATTCGGTGTACAACTGGTATCATGACGCTTACCAGCACCGGAGGCCAGACAACAGGACAGACTACGATGATATCTTCGCCCAGCTCGTGACTGCGCCCCCGGGCAAATCCGTCAGCTACCACAATGTTGCAGTTGCTGACTTCGAGCATATGTTTGTATAGATTCTACACCACATGCTCTGCACCACGCTATGTGCTCGCGGCGACTTGTCTCTTAGCAAATTCCAAGAGACGAATTTGTTCTTCCTGCACAAACTGCTCAAGCGCGAGGAGTGCAATTGGGGCGCGTTCTTCTTGACATGCGTGGTGGCCGTGAAAAGGAGTACGAGGAAAGCTCATATCCATTTTGGAGGGCTAATCACACCATTGGCCGTCTATCTTGGGTTGGGTATCTCGCAGCTTACTCCTCTTTCTAACAGGAGCAAGGTCAACCTGCAACATCTGCACCGCTCCAACCTCCTCCTGCTTTGTGATGGCTTGACATATGCACATTGCCATGTTAATCACGCATATCAAGAGTGTTCGCTTCCCGACCCCGTCTTCAACATTGAGGGCGCTCAGCATTTCTGATGGCCTGTCATCTCCATCGAGGACTCTGATGAAGACGGAGGTGATGATGACAACAATGATGAAGGTTACGAGCATGAAGAGGAAGAGGAGGCTTTCACTCCTCTTCGGGCACGAGTAGCACCCCGGAAGCATCCCCGCATGCATCCGGGTGCATCTTCTTCTTCACAGCCTCCACCACCTCAGCCCTCTCATCAAGGAGAGGATGCCTACTCCATGCAAGGGATGTACTCGATGCTGTAGGAGATTCATTAGACCCAGCAGCAGCATGCAGCTTCATACGCCGGTATTCAGGATACCACAAACTGGATGTTAGATAACCAGAGGGCCATTTTCGAGAATGCGCGCCTCCTCGTCGACAACCAATAGAACATCCATGACATGTTGCATAGGATGGAGATGCAGCAGCAGCCCTTCTATGAGAATTACTGGGGCCAGAATTATTTTGGGGGGTATCCACAACCTCCACCAATGCCCCAATACGATCCGAGCTTCCAGGGGCAGTACCCATCTTGGGACCCCTCAACCCTGTAGTACCCGCCTCCTCCTGCATAATGATCGGTATCATTGTTCCACCTTTTCAAGTTGTTTTTTTACTATGAGGCCATAGTCGAATTCAAGCTTGGGGGGGGGAGTTGGAACAATTTCTATCCTTTAGTTTTTAGTTTTTAGTTTTTATTGCTTTATGTTTTGTCATTTATTTCTCTTAATTATTAGTTGTTTGTAGGATCCACACTCTATCTAGTGTAATTGTGGATGTCTAATGTCATGTGTCATCTCGTTGC
This sequence comes from Alisma plantago-aquatica, assembly GCA_963693085.1. Lineage (NCBI taxonomy): Eukaryota > Viridiplantae > Streptophyta > Magnoliopsida > Alismatales > Alismataceae > Alisma > Alisma plantago-aquatica. Next base: position 1,649,205,386 of record OY856409.1, read on the forward strand.
TTGTACATGGAAATCATGGGCAAATTTGAAAATTTTTAGTGCTTTTGCAAGCTTGGGTTGTTTAACTTTGAGTGCATAACTTAAGGAAATAATTGGGTTTGTCAACTCTAAAATAGGAAATCCCAACTGTACATTCCTTTGATTCATGAAAAGTGGACGCAACTGGTTGTTTGAGCCTAAATTGACCAAATGATAATGAGACTTTAATTTGAAATAAGAGAGAGAAACCTATTAATTACTACATAGGTCAGTAAGGAGGGGCACATAATAATTTCCAAAGGTTCAGTCAATTAATCTTGTGATCTATCCACTCCATTGTTTTCATACCCCACCATAAGAACCTGAAGTACATTACGGTTTTCATCTCTTTGATTGCATCCCATGTAGATAGGTCTTCCATTGCAACTATTTTCACATATTTTTGCAAGAAAAAAAAGATAGAATAGTTATACATGCACATTATCCTTATGTGCGTGTCATTTAGTTGCATAACTATCATTTTGTAGTTGCATTCACATTTTTGTGCATATAGTACATCATGCATCTTATGTCTTCTGAACATAAAAGGTGATGAACTTGTTCTATACCTTCTGAATGCTTCAAATGTATAAGTTATGCAGCAATAAGTGAGCCCGAAAAATAATTCATGGTCATCTATGAAAATAAGGGTTTAAAATTAAAAAAAATACAAAGTTCAAAAAATATATTTGAAAAAAAAAATTGAGAAGTAAGAATAAGAGGGAGAAAGGAACATGTTCTCACTTTCATCCTAAGAAGAATAAGCACATGGTGTAGTTTCTTAGATATGCCATCTCACCTGGAGATGGAATGATAGTGCATGCATCATTCCACCCAAATGTAGGCATTAGGGCATTTTCATTTGCATATGCATCATTTAGGTCATTATGGATTTTGTGTATTTAAAACCATATAATGCTTCCTTTTCTTCCACAAGCCACCCATTTCATCCACCCGTTGCTCGAATTGGTAGGCCACCGTGATTTTCTCCTCACTTGTTAATACCAGGAGAGCTGCTTCCATGTAGATGGTAGTTAGGGCGAGCAACATAGATAGGAGATCACAAGATGCACCGAGTCTGGACTGGAGGATTTTATTATGTTAACTGCCTTATGTGATAGTGTTCATCAATTTTGAGGTAGATATCTTTTACGGATGATTATTATCGCCTTTGGGGTAATTATCATTATGTGGTTAGTGAGGGCCGGAATGTGAATGTCTGGCGGGGATCATATGGTGCAGTCTGTTGCGATAATCTGTTCTTTAGTTGATCCTCACAATTCTATTCTAGAGTTTTGTTGCTCGAGAACGAGTAATGTTCAAGCTTAGGGGAGTTTGATGTGATGATTTTTAGTCACATTTATAGACTTGTTTTACTCGTGTTTTATGTGTTTATTGGTCACTTTGGTGGTTAATATTGCATAATTCACTTACTTTAGTCTATGATCCCTCTCAGTGTCAAATCTCTCTTATTTTATCATTTTGAGCATAAATGATTATAATTATAGGTTTTATCTCGACTGATGTGGTTTTGTTTTACAATTTCAGGACAAACACATATCTGCAGTTGTCGATATCATCGACATATGTTGATACTATCGACACAGCCACAGGTAGGCAGCCGCAAGGAGCAGTGCAGAGTTGATACCATCGACTGGGAAGTCGATGGTAGCGACTTACCATCAGGTTGCCAGCGATCAGTCGGTCGATACTATCGACCCCAAATTCGATACTATCGACACGTGTAGCTTCAGCGACAGAAAAGGGATAAAACTGACGCCTAAGGGTGTTGATACCATCGACCCACGTCGATGGTATCGAGCCAGCAACAGGAGCAACGACAAAAAAGAAAGAAGGCTTGCCGATATCATGAGGGGTCGATACCATTGACCCGCGTCGATGGTATCGACGCCGTCATATTAAAGTTTGTTTCAGGTCGGCTCTAATCCAACGTTGGTGATATTTTTGCAACCCAACTCGGTGATTATACCTAATGACGGTGGCTAAGAGGAAGGTATCACATCATTAGCCACTGCACACATCCCGAGAAGGTGTGGAGAGAAGAACGGAGCCCAGAAGCACGCCCCAACCGTTCTGGAAGCCGAAGAAGACGTTTTCCACTGCCAAAAGGATGTAGATCGCGCATTCTACACCAAGGAACGATTGGATCTTCTCCGTTCAGGGGTTTCATCACTTATTCATATTTTTCTCCATGTTTCCTCTTTTTTCAACGATGTCTTGCTCTGAGATCAACATGCGGGGCTAATCCCCTTTATCTTTAGGACCGGGAGTAGCCCGGGGAAGCATTATATGACGTTTTTATCATAATAATTCATCATTTATCTCTTAAATCCGTGGTATGATTTCATTTTCTCAATTATATTATTATGCTTGATCACCATAATGATAATCTAATGCCTTTAATTACTTTGAAAGAAGAATTAACGGTTGAAAAGAGACGAAATTCACATTAATTAACAAATCCCTTGAACAAGGTGATGTACAGTTAATGATGGAAACCCAGAGGTCGATTTTAATGCACCTGGTTTAGGGTATAGGTTACTACGACGGTGGAATCGACCTAGACTTAGGTAGTGAATTGTACCACGACAGTGGAGAATTCTGACTACATGCCACTATCTGGATTGAGAGATGAACATGTTTAACTATGTGGAAATTCATACAATGAAAACCTGTAGTGAAACCGCAATCCTAAAGATCTCCATTTGAATTGATTAAACTAAACACTTAATCGATTGCTTTGCTTTCTTTTATTTTCTTTTTCTTTTTAATCAAATCTCATAATCTTTTTATTGGTCTAGCTGATTGTGAGTAGTTAGTAGTAGTCTACCAATAATTTAGTGTCCCTGAGTTCGACTCGGGCCTCACAAAGGCCTATACTACATTGACGCGTGCACTTGCGTTATACGCACGGTAAAATCGTGTCAAGGATTTTCTGAAAGATAGAGGTGTCTGGAAAAGGATCATGACCGAGGGCTGGCAAGATTTTCCTCCGCACCGCTAGTCAGAATATGAGGACTCCCGGAGTCATGTGACTGCCTGGCCAATGTCTCAGGATTTGACTTGAAATAAGATACCTTTAGGACTCTCTCATCTTGTTCATCCCTTCGCAACTCAAATGTTGTTAAGGACCTTAAGGATTAGGGTTTTCTCTCTCTTTCCCTCACCCTCTTGAGGTATAGGTAAGGTTGATAAGGTTTAAGGAATCCTCCACCAAATTAATGAAAAGCATGTAAATAAGATGTCATGGACATAAGCTTAATAGATTAAGCGCAAACTAAAGAATAGATACATGCTTAGGTCATATGACATAAGTTGTCATGCCCTCAGGAGAGACATGAGGCTAGACCTTCTTGTTAGGAGGATAAGTAAAGAGAGTTGGTCATGGAGGCAGATATCTCCATTATAAGTGGAGACCTGGAACATCCTCTAGATGATGCTAACCCTAACCCTAAGTGTTGGTTAGAGAGAGATGACATGATGAGTTAGATGTCATGGTAGACTGGGTGTTTGGATGGACATGCCTTTGGGATGCCATATGAGCCATGAGAGTTTGGATGACCTAGTACCTTTGGCGACCCAACCCTAGAAAGGGTCATGCATGTTAGAGAGAAGGATAACTCCTTCATTGATGAGGATAGAGAAGAACCTATGGAAACCCCATGGGCTTATATGAGCATGGCATAGTATGCACCCAGAATACGTTAGTAGTGCGAGCAGTAGGTCGAAACCCTGGCCAAGGGAGTATGTTGGATAGCTGATGAGATAAGCATAAGGAGCTATGGATAACCTTGAGCAAACATAAGCGTGAGCATTGGCTTCACCATGTAGAGGTATGCTTGTGAGCTTGAACCATCTTCATGTAGAGAGGACCTTTAGTATAAGGCTAGTTGTGGAGTTATCTCTAGAGAGAGAGAGCGGAACCCAAGAAAGAAGGTCGGAAGCCTAGACTCCGAGATATGAGGAAAAGTGGGAGTTGAGGATGATGCGACCTAAGTGGATGATAGTGGTTGCCTCATTCTTGATCCCTGGAGGATGATGACATCTTGGTTGCCTTTAGAGGAACCAAACCTTAGAGAGAGGATGAGGCTTCTGGGACCTATGTTCCTATGGTATAGATGTTTACCTTCTGAGATAGGAAGAAGAGTTCCTTAGACCTGGAGAGGTTTAGTAACATGTTGTGAGGCCATGTACCTTGTTGATTGTCCTTGAGGAGGACTCAACTTTGAAGTGTTGTTCAAGTAGAAGGATCATGGGAAGTTCATGTCATACCCTATACATGCTTGGCTCGTGGTTAAAAAGTTGAGTAGGTTGTTGGTCATCAAAAGGTGAACCTAGGGTTCCTAGGCCTAAGAGGGGAAGTGGTGTACCTGATGCTCATAATGAGATTTGAGTTTCTGTAGATTTGAGCATGGTACTCCTCATGGTTAGAGGAGAGGGAAACCCCTTAAGTTTAAGGTGTGTTTGATGAACCCCTCATAGCTAAGTTGATGACATGGGAAGGTACGATCGTGATCTAGTGTTGAGGAAAGAGAAAAAGTATGACCTAACATGGTTTAGTAAGTAGTCTACTTGTACCTTAGTAGCTTGTTAGGGTTAAGCATGCTAGACCTAAGAACGTTTGTGACCTTTGTTATCAAGGTGTAGTTTCCTCCCATCCTGGGAGAGGGACCCTTTTGTAAGGTGTATACCAATTTTTGTCGGTTTTGAGGAAACCTAAAGAGGTATCATAGGATCTTGAGAAGCTAAGTGAAAAGTACATGGTATGAGAATGAACCTGTAGACCCTTAGATAACCATCTTTATGTGCATGTGGATGAGTTACCATGGAGGTAACCGGTATGGGGGCCTGACCAAGGTAGGCATGTCACCATGACCCCTATGAAAGGATGAAAGTCAGCCCATGAATGCAGAGAGAAATGATGAAGGCTTGGGTAAGGTTCTAAGTTGGACATGTGCTATATATAGAATCCTAAGTCTATCCTAGGGTCAGGTAGGGATAAGACTGGTGGAAGTAGGATTTGCCTAATTCCCTAGTTGCACATGACCATAGGGTCGGGAGGTAATAGCTATCATTATCTGAGGGCCATGGGTTAGGATATTGATCACCTTCATGAACTCATGGGACCCAAAGGGCAGATGAGTAGGGCACTCTCTGGATGCATAAGGGAAGAGGGATGACCCCAAAAGTGTCAGAACCCTATAGACCTAGAGGAGAGGACCAAGGAATGTGTGTGGACCCAAGTAGGTTCGAAACCAGTTTTCCATGGAAGTAACTTTGATATTGAGATGTTTGTGATGTAGAGACATATGTGGCACGTTTCAACTTAGATTTAAAGGTATACTGGAAAGGTGGGATGTACCATATCTACTCTTGGAATAGGAAGAACTCTGTATTTGGACTGCAGCCAAATGCTTATTTCCTCTTGTTATGGGAGTGAGAGATAGGACAGTACGCATGTCATACACCAAGGATAAAAGAGGAAGTGAGTTGTAACGTGCTATGAGATATGAGGATAGAGATGATAACATACCTGTGTGGAGTAAATTATACATAGATGGTTTACCAACCTTAAGAGAAATAAAGTAGTCATCTTATGAGGATGTTGTTATCATGAGTTGTGAGTTATACAAGGTTGAGTTCAAAAAACCAAGAGAATAAGCTCATAGTCTTAGAGATGAGATGAGATAATGAGTGGAATACATGAAGGTGTATGTCTTTAACATTACCTTACACCTAAGGATGTGAAGTGGTAATGGATGCTCTGGATGATATGCAGCTCCCTAGTTTAGCTAGAGGCTAGAAGAAGTTGTTAGGCTAACCCTAAGTTTGAAAAAGAGATAAGTTGGGCTAACACTCAGAGGTAACATGATCTGTTTAACGAGATAGTTATTGTTTGGTTAGCCAGCCTAGGCCTTAATGCAATGAAAGGATGGTTGTAGAACCTCAGATGCACTTCTTTGGAAAAGAAGGTGATAAGATCCAGATGAGAGTGGTTTAGGGTTTCGGAGGAATCAATCTTGAGGAATAATGACATACAGGAGATCATGATTTAGGTTCATCATATACCATGGTACTACCAAGATAATAAGTGACAGTAGTACTTCAGATGCCTAAGATGAAGTTGCATGGGGTATGTTGCCATGTAAGCCAGGAGGTGAAGGATGAACACCAGTAACCCAGTGTATCGATATAGAGGATAAAAGAGTCCCTGAGAGGGAATGGGAGTTCATCACTATGGATGTTGTGGTAAGTCTCCCCTAGACCAAGGAAGGTCGAGATGCAATATGAGTTATGGTAGATCGCCTTACCTAGATGACTTGAGAAAGAAAGTGTACTGTCAAGGGACAGATCCAGTTGAACTACATATGAGAAGGAGATGGTTCAACTACACCTAATGCGAGTTCAAAAGTTCTTGAGTATAACCTAAAGATTCACTTCTAGGAGGTGGAAGTAGATACATGAAGAACTCGATGTTAGTACAGTTATCACCCTAGCTAATGGTTAGTACGATCTAGACTAGAGGGTCTGAAGAGAGAAGGTGTGCTCGTTCATGGTGATACATAGAGATAGTTCTTGTCCTTTGTAAGAGTCGGTCACCACTTCATTAAGGTGATGTTGGTGGAGGGACTTCGCGAAGGTCAGAAAAAGACCACAATATGTGCAGATGAAGTCACTTTGATCGTGCAATGGCTGGAAGGAGCCCAGGGATGACATGAGTCGTAGGCTGATGCAAAGTAGACTGACATACAGTTCACTATGGGAGAATATATGATATGAAAATCCGACACCTCTGAGCTATAGATGAGATAGATAAGTCCATGATACCTGGGCCCATTTGAGATGGATTGGTGAAGGATAAGTTTGACCTTACCCCTCAGGATAAAGTAAGGTGTGATGAGTTCCATGTGTTCAATTCAGAGCACTATGTGAGGTACTCGGACTATGTGCAGAGCAATGAACCTAGTGAACCCCAAGGGAGGCTGAAATGACATGAGTCACCTGTGAGGTTTATAGATGCCAAGGTGAAAGAACTCAGAGAAAAGAATATGTGATGATAAAGGTTCTTTGGAAGCCCCATGGATAGGGAAAAGCCACATAGGGGCCAATGATGGACATGGAAAAGTCTTATCCTGAATTATTTGTTTGCTTGGTGGAATTTTGAGGAAAAAATTCCTATAAGAGGGGAAGGCTGTTACAACCCCATTTTATGGGTTCTTTTGGTGAGAAATGTAATTTCTCCTATTAAAGATATTTGAACCAATAATGACATAGTTTGTTTAAATGGATTTGGTCCACAATAGCCTTGTTGATTATTTTGTGGGCTTTATTGGCTATTGGGACCAATAACAAGGAAAAGACAAAAGAAACTCCATTATTTGAGTAAATAAGAAAATGAAGAAAAGAAAGATGTAGAAACCTCTAGAAGGCAAAAGAATATAATCCAAAGTTGGATTTCGTGCCTCTTGGGTTCCAAGGAGTCCAAAGTTGTAAAGATAATGCAACAAGAAAAGAAAAGATCAATTAAGTATTTCTTTATTAAGAAAGAAATTGAAAACAATGATAAAATGTGGAAAATAAGTGGAAAGAGGTATGATTGAGTTATCTTTGATGGATTTTCGTATCCATGAGGTTTCTTATGTTAAAAGAAATTCCAATAAGGAAAATAAAAAGAGAGATAAAGAGAAATCCTTAAAAGGAGATATTTTAATAAGAAATAAACAAGATAATGAGAAATAACGAATATAGATGCATCTAGAAGGATAATAAGTATCCTTAAAAAGGAATTTTGAAATATTATAGTTTCTTGGGGTCCAAGGAGCCCCAATGGATAAAAATAAAGAGAAAATACCAATAAAAGAAAAGAAGAAGATAATATGATGCATAATGAATGGATTTTGTGGTATTGTTAAAGAGGTGGTATTTTCTATGAAAAGAAAACATAATTTCGTGTCGATGGATTAAAAGTGAAGCTTAAAGAGAGTAAGAGAAAAGAATTTTTGAATTATGAAATATCCAATGAATATGCTGTTTTAAGAAGATGTTTAGGAGAGAGAAGATTACTTCTCATTGAAGGAATAGGATTCCTGATGGGAGAGGACTTGTTTCCTCTTGGATGAACATTTTGGGGTGTGGATACCTTCCCCTATATAAGGGGTAGAGCCTTTGGCCCGAGTTTAAGATAATCTCAAGCACTCTTCTCTTCCCTTCTTCTTGTTTTTGTCCATAAACCCTAGCCAAGAGAGTGGGTCTATTCCAAGGGCCCTGAGGAGCTAAGGTGGGTCTCCATGGAGGCACGAAACTCCTACGACAAGCTCGAGAAGGATCGGTTATCTTTCACACACTCCATCTTCGTGCAACTCCTGCTGGAGGTATGCAAACATGCAGCAGGTCACGTGCTTGGCACACCTAGGAACGGCCATCTCTATCGTGACATGAGGGTTCCCCGCGTGCGTAGTGGAATAGCGGAGCCAGGGCGGCAGTTGGCGGCAAGATCCAGGTCGTGGGGAGGTAGAGAAGACCCCCCTATGGGATGCACATGCGGCAACGCTAGGTCACGCAAGGAGGAAGACAACCGGAAGGCGCGTTGGACAGAAATTCCCCTCTGCGGGCTGAAGGACCAGCTACTTACTCGAGGGTAAAAATGACCTTTCGAAATGTTTTCAACTAGCTGGGTCATGTTGCATGGAACGAGCGACGTGGCATCCTCCTATTGGTCCGAGTAAGTGGATTTATTGCAAAATTCATAACTAATTAATGGTAGCTCGGATGGATGCACATTATATATGAATTTTGATCAAGAACACTCAAGGAATGCAATAAAATGTATTTGAAGCTTAACTCTGATTAAAATTTGAAAAGTAATGGAATTTATTAACGCTAATGTATTAATGATTAAGAAACCCTGTTTTGAGATGATTAATCTATTTAGATGGGTTTTATGGATGATTAAAGTTGATATTAACCTATTAATTGCAAAAAGGTACATTAAGGATGAACTTTACATGTAATTGGTTTAATTTAGAGTTTCATGTGCATAAATATGCATTAATGGGCCTTGAAACCCTAATGATGGTAATTGTGACTCTTAATAGATTTAATTGTTCAAAATCATGATTAAAGTGGAGATATGATAATTCTAAGTTATTTCGAGTATAAAATTCCTAATTGTGAATAAATACCCTTAATATAGTAATTAGGGTTTTCTAATGGATAAAGGTGGAATTAATGAGTTCATATGTGAATTAGATTATAATGAACTATGAGTTGTTAATCTGGAAGGAACTGAAGATGATAACTGGGCATAATGATCTTTTCATGGATTAAAAGGATAAAAATGGTAGCTTTAATGTAAAAGAGGCTTAATGGACTTAATTGTGCCTGTAATATGAGATTAAGGTTAAATGTTGTTAAAGGATAACCTTAATATCTTTTGTCAAGAGTAGATGATATAATTAGGGTTTGTAAGTAATTGTATAAAATTAGGGTTTAAAATAGTAAAAGATGAAGGGAAACCCTAAAAGTGGACTAGAAACCCTAGGAAGCGAGCTAGGTTTAATAGATCTTGATGGCATGATTAATAATAGGAAATTGTATGCATATTTCAGGATCTCATAATGTTATTGCTTGCCTATTTGGATTTCTTGATTGGATTATTCTATCTCAAATCAGCCTGACAGGTATGTGGTTACTCTTATGGATAATCACTTTAGTTTCACGGTGATTCCCGAACGTTTTTATCGGTTGCCTAAAAATAACTACTTGGATGACTTTTATTTCATGCAACTATAAAGTGACTATGATTATCACTATAAGTATATATATAACTGGCTTAGATCTGGGTCCTCCTCTGTGGCTTTGCAAAGGCTAAAAAAAGGGTAACCTAGAGCAAGGTCTAGGTTATCAAGAGGTAGGGATTGGGATACCTACATGTAGTGCCATGCAACTCTTTAGCGCACCATGAGTTAAGGAGTGGGCTACCTATGGGTAGTGCCATGTGACTCAACCCTTGAAATTGATTCACCTGTTAGGTAGGATCATGAGGGGTTTAATGGGGATCTACTATAAGGAAGGTAGCATCCAGGTCCACTGCAGGGACAATGCAGAGGTTAGGATATGTGTGGATCATACAGTTATATTTGAAACGTAAAGTTGTTTGTTAAATCATAGTTGACTGCAATATATTGTTACAATTAATTGCACGATTATTGTTTCCCCCACATACCAGCATAATTCATTTATGCTGACTGACGTTTTGTTTGTCAATGTTTTAGGTTCAAGTGAAAAGAACAAACAGTAAAGTGTCATATGTGGAATTAAATGTGAATTAAAGTACAAAGGAGGATTAGATAGAATAGACTCCATATGTGGATAAAAGTAGATATTCAAGTTTTTGAAAAAGGTATGCAAAGTAAATTTTTATTACAACCTTTTAGTTTAGTTTGGTAGAATTTGATAATTATTATTGATTAGTTGTTTAACCTTTGATCCGGAAATTGGGATACCGGCCCTGACCTCTTCGTCTCCCTTAATTGGGGGTTACTAGGAGGCGGGGTCGTTACAACACTGTTTGCAGTTGTGCACAAACAAAGGTCAAGAACTTAACGTCCATCGTCACACAAATAAATATTACTCAAAACAAAGCATAGAACTAATGCTAAACATTTAGGATTTATGACAAAACATGGTATATTAAAACCAATTTTTTATAACCTCAAAAGTGGAAACACATCACAACGGAGTCCACATAAAGATACATGTATTACATGTCATGCCACAAAGATGTACACATCAGTATTTAGTGACCATCATGCCACAAACCTATTACATATGATAACATGTTCATATATACAAGGCATAACTATACAACCATGGCATACTGCCAAAAACCTCATATTGATATACAACGTCTAAAAAACTCCCCCAAGGACCTGAGAGTATAGGTACGACACATAGGACTCTACTAAAAAACACTAGTAGCATGTACAACCTTTAATAGCTATTGATCCTCTTGTTGCTCAGCCTCAATCGTACAATCTCTATCTCGTCGTGCACAACTACCTAAAAGATGTGGAAACCCGCGGGGTGAGTCCAACATCTGAGCAAGAGATATAACTCTTCTCCAACAACTATTATAAGCATAAATAGATTAAAATAGCAAGATAACATTATTACTAGTATGAGCAGATTCAGCTAAATGATATGAGTAAAACAAATAGCATTGTTTAATCAATTTAGGCATCTACAACTGGGTAGTAGAACATATTATACTTTTAGAAGGAATATGAAAACATGTATAACAATTGATTTCTCTTACCACATTATAAGTCAATTAAATAATATAAGATATAAGGCAAAGGGTTATCCAATGTGAGTCGTGCTTAACCCTAAGCAAATATAATACACAGCCATATTACATCTTTTATTATGCCATGAGGAGATGAGGTATACAACTCATACTCCAACTGACCACTGCTAAGTCAAAATCAGTTCCATACAAGATCTAGGAGGAGCCAGACTGTTGTGATCTTCCACACCCTTGGTCAGTCTGAGTTTGCCACAGTGACATATAAAGTTCAACTGCAAAACAACCTAGTCCACTCTGGTATATAGGCACAACACGAGTCAAAATTGAGCTACGACCACCGCCACACTCCTACCGAGGTATGACTGCAGCCATACTCAAATCATATATATATATATATATATATATATATATATATATATATATATATATATATATATATATATATATATATATATATATATACTGAATCACATTACTGAGATACGGCCTCGACCATGCTCCTTCCAGGGTATGACCACAACAATTCCTATGAAAAGCATATACTCAACTGTATACGACTCTGAGATTCCACTAAGGGAGGCATGTTTCACCATCCAACTAGTAATAATGTTGAAGATGGATCTATGGTATAGGGAAACTACAAGATTAGGGTTTCACTTGATTATTTAAGTCAACTGAGTAACTTTTAGCATCAATCAAGTTACAATGTACATGCCCTAAACAAATTCTACAAAATAGGGGTAAGGGTACAACTACAGAAGATATAAAATGTATGAGGTATAAACTTGCCACATCATCTCTCGATATCTATGCCATAAAAGGCCATCAACATTATCACATCAGTAGGGGATAAGATTCCCTCATTTCATCACTAGAGGATATCACCTCATATTAGGCATAAAGCCTCTTCTAGGTCACAAGACCCAAATCACATAGTTCCTTCACATCATCACTATATCATCATGTCTCATAAAGGCTCACAATCATTACCTTGTGTCATGTCAAACACACCATAGCAACCACTAGCTATGATTCTCATTCCACTTGCAAGGTTAGGATTACATGCGTAGGAGAGAGAAAACATAATCACAAGCTATCCATTCAGGCAAGTTCAACAAGTACATCATACACTTGGGAATTAGGGTTAGGGTTCTTTATATAGCCGATTAGGGTTTCCATTTCAATACTCCACATCAAACCCTAGATATATCATTTTCCATATTCTTGGAGCACATTAGGGTTAATCATCCTTATTATCATGATTAGTCAATCATCCCAAGAAAAACTATGTTTCAACCTCATAGGGAAAGAAGTGTAGCGACCGACCTTCATAGCACATGTGTTGCGACCAACATGGGTACACATTGTACCGACCATGCACTCATGCATGTGTATCGGCCAAACCACTGAAGCATGGGTTGTGAATGCAAGAGACTCATGTTGTGACCAAACCAGGAATAACTAGAGCATCGACCAAACCAACTAAATCATGTGTTGCGACCGTAAGAGAACCATAAGTAGTGACCAAACCAAGATCAAGCAATTGTAGTGACCACCCTCTAGGGTTAGGGTTTGTTGCGCCCGCAACAACCCACAACCATGTAGCAACCTCAAGCACCAAGGTGATGTGTAGAGACCCAAAGGTCAAGCCACATCAAACAACACATAACCAACTCCAAAACAATGTAAAACCTTGATCAAAATAGATGATAAACATGAAGAAAACGTAAGCATCATGAAGGAGAAAAACTTCATGCAAAGATGATCATCAAAACCCTAAAACCAACGCCACAAGATAAACATGGAAAACCATGATAATTGGAGAAAAACATGCGTCCAACTCATGTAAACCAAAGATCAAACCTCCAACATCATAAGATGTTCGGAACATATCAAGGTAATAAAACCAAAAATCATATTTCATGTAGAAAAACAACTCCCTAATCACTTAGAAAATTGAGTGCATAAAATTAGGGTTTAGGACAAAGAGAAATCCATATAAGAATACTTCAAAATCACAAACCCTAGATCATGATCACACCATCTAACATCTTAGGATCACATAATAGGGATGAAAATAGTAGAATAAAAGCAAGATAATGGTGCAATAATAGTAGAGGGGAAAGCTATATAACCCACCTTAAGAAGAAGGTCAAGCTCTAAAGCCACAAGCTCCAAAAGAGAAGAGGAAGCTCCAAACATGGATCAACTCCTTGGCCACAAGGCCACCTCAAGAAGAAGAACAAATACCAAGGTCAAAGGAAAGCTCAAGATGAAGAAACTCAAACCCTAGGCAGAACAAGAGAGGAGAAGGAAGAAAGGAGAAAGGAGGAAGCTTCATCTCAATTAGGTGCTATGATGGTCAAACCATAGTCTCCAACCATTGTGAAGAGAAGATCCTCAAGATAACCACCATGGTGATCCATAGCCTCTTGGCAAAGAGGAGGAAGAAGGAAGAGGTAGGGTTCTAAAGGAAAATGAGATCAAGGTAGTAAATAACTTACTAAGAAGGAAGGTCACCAAGGATCACCATAAAGAAGATGATCAAGATCAAGATCACCACAAGAAAAGATGATCGGCCACCAAAGCTCCAAGATCAGCCCTTATCTAGCACCAACAAGCTCTAAGGTCAGCACAAGTAAGGAAAAGGAGAAGAGAGGGTCAAAAGGATTGCTTACATGTAAAAGAGAGAGCATATATACTCAAGGGGTAGGAGGGAGGTAAAGATATGAGGTGTCAAGACATAAGAGCACCAAAAAGACACTTGTCCACCAAAGGATCGAGCATGAAACCACTCTGGACATGCATGAAATAAATTGTGATAAAAACAAGGTGGTGTAGTGACCACAAAGGTCCATGACACCCCAAGATCAGAACAAAACACATAGGCAGGTCGCAACACCACCCAAGGTTGCAACACTCCTCCATAGGAGCAACCCTAGTGACCATATCAAGTAAAAAACATCAAGGTTGTAACAAACATCCACTAAGAAAGTTTTTTGGTTGCAACACCTCAAAAACCATCACACAATGTTGATACACCATCAAACTCAACTATCCATGCAAAGTCATGCAAACCCTAACATCATCTCATGATGCCACCTCATCCACCAATGTCCAATAAGGCACCCCAAGCCATCATTCTATCTCTCATGATGCCAAGGCACAAAGGACACAATCTACATGTGACAAATTGCAAGTTAGACCCCCCAACATGGGTAAATTGCAACTTGGTCCAAAACAAGCATTACTAGCCCTACATCAACCAAACATGACAAAACTGAAAACATAAACTTGTCACATGTTATTAAGGTTTCTCAAGATATTAGAGTAAGCTTTAAGCATCTTATTAAGAAAAGCAAGCACAATACAACACTAAGCTAGGTCAAGGGCCTTACAACCATAAACCCCTAACAAGGATTTTGCCCCTAAAATCCTATGTGAAAAGAGACGGGTACTTCCTATATATCTCTTCCTCAAGCTCACACGAGGCTTCATCCATGCCATGGTTATGCCACAAAACCTTAACCAAAATGATATCCTTCTTCTTCAAATTCTTAATCCTCCTATCAAGGATCAACATAGGACCCTCCACATAAGATACATCCTCATCCAACTCAACCTCTACTGGCTTCAAAGCCAACTCAATGTTAGGGTGACAATACCTCAACATACTAACATGGAACATTGGATGCAGCCCGTGCAAATGAGGTGGAAACTCCAACATATAAGCCACCTTCCCAAGATGTGCCACCACATGGTAAGGTCCCATATACATGGGAGCCAACTTACCCTTCTTCCCAAACCTCAACATGCCTTTCTAAGGATATACCTTGAGATACACCTTATCTCCCACTTATAACTCCAAAGGCCTATGATGGTTATCAACATATGACTTCTGCATGTCTTAGGGTGCTTTCAACTATTGTTGTATTATCTAAATCTTCTCTATCATCTATTGTACAAGCTCAGGACCTAGAAGCTAATATTTGCCAGTCTCAAACCAACACAATAGAGATATGCAATGTTTCCCATACAAAGCCTCTGATAATTCCATATCAATGCTCCCCTAATAAATTTTATTGTAGGCAAACTCTATCAAGCTGAGATGTATATCCCAATTGCCCAAAAACTACAAGACACAATCTCTCAATAGGTCATCCAAGGTCTGTATAGTCCTCTCAGACTATTCATCTATCTGCGGATGGAACGTTGTACTGAACCACAATTGTGTACCCAAGGTTGTATGCAGACACTCCCAAAAGAGACTTATAATATAAGGATCTCTGTCAGACACAATGGTGGCTGGAATACCATGCAAGCATACTATCTAATTAATATAAACTTGTGCCAACTTCTCAATGGTATACATTGTCTTAACAGGAAGGAAATGTGTTGACTTAGTCATCCTGTCAACAATCACCCAAATGGAATCATGACCTTTGGCTATCCTAGGAAGTCCAACCACAAAGTCCATTGTAACATGATCCCATTTCCACTATGGTATAGGAAATGATTGCAAGGTCCCTACATGCTTCTGATGTTATGCCTTAACTTGCTGACACATTGCGCACTTAGCCGTGAACACAGCTACATCACGCTTCAAACCAGGCCACCATTACAAATCTCTCAGATTCAGGTACATCTTGGTGCTACCTAGATACATAGCGTACATCAAAGAGTGAGCCTCTTCTAGAACCAAATTCCTCAGATTATCAACATCAGGAACCTTTGATGTACGCTATGTATCTACCAGTGAGCCTCTATCATGGTAACATATTGCCCCATCCTCTAATTCATGGAAGCCATCATGCTTCTCACTGTGAAACGCTGCTTGGATCTACTGAATCACAATATCATCACATTGTGCATCTCTAATATGATACCTCAATGTAGGATTCACCTGTAACTGGGCCAAAAATCCTACTAACAAGGACACTTCCTACTTCACTTGGCGCAAGGAGACCAACATGTCTCTTATATGGCACACCAAAGAACACAACTACACCTTACCACAAATGATGATGAAGAATACTCCCTGCTTAAAGCATCTGCCACCACATTCAGCTTCCCTAGATGGCAATCTATGGTGCTATCATAATCCTTGATTATCTCCATCCATCGTATTTGTCGCATGTTCAATTCCTACTGCAAAAAGATGTACTTAAGGTTCCTGTAGTCGGTGAAGATCTGGAACTTCTCTCCATAAAGGCAGTGTCTCCATATTTTCAAGGCACAGACCACCACTACAAGATCTAGATCATGCATCGAGTAGCTCTCCTTGTGTTTCTTAAGCTTTCATGAACTGAAAGAAATTACATTCTTATCTTGCATCAGTGTGCAACCCAAACCGTTCTTTGACACATCACAAAAAACTAAATAACCTTCCCCTTGTTCTGGAAGAACCAACACTAGTGCACTAATTAGCTTTTCCTTCAAAAGCTAAAATGAATGCCTATACTTGTCATCCCAGACAAATGACACATATTTCCTCATCAACTTTGTTAGGGATAACACCACTGCACTGAAGTTCTTGATGAACCTCCTATAGTAGTATGTCAAGCCAAGGAAACTGTGAATCTCTGTCTGTGTATTTGATTTCTCCCACTCTAACATAGACTGAACCTTCTTGGGATCCACATATACACCCTTAAAAGATATCACGTATCCCAGAAAAGATACCTCCTTCAAACAAAACTCACACTTGTTGCGCTTAGCGTACAACTTGTGTTGTCTTAACAAGGTCAACATCTGTCATAGATGATACTCATGTTGTTTTCTATCTCTAGAGTAAATAAAGATTCCATCGATAAACACAACCATGAACTGGTCAAGATAAGGTTTGAACATCCTGTTCATCAGGTCCATGAACATTGCTGGTGCATTGGTTAGCCCAAACGGCATAACCACAAACTCATAGTGACCATATTGAGTCCTAAAAGATGACTTGGGTATGTTATCCTCCTTCATTCACAACTAATGATATCGTGACATCATATCTATCTTAGATAATACTACAAAACCCCTCAATAGATCAAACATATCATCTATCCATGACAAAGGATATGTGTTCTTGATTGTCATCTTGTTCAATTGTCGCTAACTGATGCACAACCTCATGGATCCATCTTTCTTCTTAACAAACATCACTGGAGCACCCCAAGGGGACATGCTCAGTCTCATAAAGCCTTTCTCAAGAAGCTCCTACAACTGCCTCTTCAACTCTTGCATCTCAGGTGGTGTCATCTTGTACGGTGTTTGTACTATTGGTTGTGTATCTGGAACCAAATTTATCTCAAAATCAATCTCTTGGGGTGGGGTAATACCTGGGAACTTGTCGGGAAACACATCTTCAAACTCATAGACAATTGACACTTCCTAAATACTAGGACTCCTCACCTTGATATCTATCATGTGTGTCAAAAATGATCCACATCCCTACCTCTTCGGCTTTTTTGCTTTCATAGTTGACACCAAACATGTCAGAAGAATCTTCCTATCTCCCTATAAGATCCACAAATCATCACCATTGAAGAACGTTTCCGCTTTGGCACTACAGTCTAAGACCACTCGATACTTCTCCAAGGTGTCCATTCCAAGGATCACATCAAATCCCTACATGTCAAGTGGTATAAGATCCACTTAAAAGATTCAGCCTTAGAAAGAAAGAACATAGATAGGACACACCTCTCACAGCTCGGCGGAACCAACCAAAGGTGTTTCTAAATGAATACTATTGTGTGTATGACTAGCAGGCAAGGAACAACTAGCAATCACTTCTTTGGTGACAAAAGAGTGCATCACACCTGGGTCAACCAAAATAGATATAAAATAGGAAGAAGACAACTCATAATGAAATAACTTGATTTGACCAGTCACGACCCTTAGGTTGACTACTCCTTTCAGCTGACTCATAGCATAGAATCGAGCCATTGCCTGTTGTCACCCCGTCCTCTACTGGTTTGCCCAAACAAACCAACTTGCAATGCTTGACTGCATCCTCGGCCTCCATTGCTGCAGAACTATTGTTGATGTGACCCTTGATGACTCTATCTTCGTTGTTGCATCACCTCTTCATCACAGGACATGCCCACCTTATATGTCCTACCTACCTACACTTGTGGGGCAAGTCCTGGTCTGGTATTGTGGCCAAGACGGCCCCGACATTGACACTGACGATGCACTATGAGCTCCTGTCAGTGGAAAGGTGCAACCTCTGCCTTTGCTTGGCGACCAGTGAGACTGTACCACTGACCTATGATGTGATTGAGGTGATGAAAACCTAGGCTTCTCGAAGCCTCCAGAAGACTATCCTCGATATTGTGCATGTCTCTTCTTGGCATCTGCCTCTCATTTTTGCACAAATGACCGCTCTATCCTCCTATCTGACTCAACAAATGTGGAAAACTTCTCTATGTTCTCTAAAGATGACACCAACATTGTCACCTCAGAGCTCATACCCTTGTCAAAATGTATGATCCTCTCCTTATCTATTACAAACATATGTGGATAAAACCTCAGAAGCTCCATGAACTTAGCTTCTTACTCGTTGATCGTCATAGATCCCTACTAGATCTTATCAAACTGTGTGATATTCTCATCCAAATAGGTCTCGAGGAAGTATCAATTCACAAACTCCCACCAAAAGTCTACCCAATTGATCACAAAACCTGGTCGTTTCTCCTCCTCGATGACCCACCAATGGCCAACACTGCCCTTCAATAGGTACACCGCATGCTTCACCTTATCCTCCTTGGGGATATTGAAGATCTTGAAGGCCTTCTCCAAGTCGTTCAAATACATGTCAGCATATGTTGGATCCTCTGTATCGACATACTCCAACACCTCCACATGCCTTAACCTCTCAAAGTTCTTCCCAGAACCCTGGGATTCTGCATTGGGAAATGTTGTCCTATCTTGGGGTACATGCATCCTATTCGCCATATGCATCATCGTGGCCATGAACTACTCAAACATGGACTGAAAAGCGGGATTGGCCATAGTTGTTGGGTTGAACTGAGGCACTTCAGGCACTCCATCAACCCTTGTTTGCCTCTTAGCACCACCTCCTAGTGCAACTGCACTACTCTCAACACGCTCTTCATGTTCACTAGACAAATCTTTTCATCTCTTCTTCTTCTTTTGCATAAGAAGAAGTTATCATTAAATATGTCGGATGACACGAGAATAGAAACAAATCCTAGTCCTATGTCCATGTAGACTCAATGAGCCTAAATCTCTAATACCAACCAAACTGTGATGCCCATCTCCCACAAAGAGAAATTACTCAAAACAAAGCGTTGAACTAATGCTAAACATTCAAGATTTACCACAAAGCATGGTAAATTAAACCGATTTTTTATAACCCCAAAAGTAGTAACATATCACAACTGACTCCACATAAAGACACCTATATTACATGTCATGCCAAAAAAATGTGCCCATAACTGTTCAGTGGCCATCAAGCCACAAACTTGTTACATATGATAACATGTTCATATATACAAGGCATAATTATAAAACCATGAAATACTACCAAAAACCTTGTATCAATATACAACGTCTATCAAACTCCTCCAAGGACCTGAGATTATAGGGACAATACATAGGACTCTACTAAAAACACTAGCATCATGTCCAAGCTTTAACAACTATTGATCCTCTTTCTTCTTAGCCTCAACCGCATGATCTCTACCTCATCGTGCATGACCACCTAAAAGATGTGGACACCCATGGGATGAGACTAACGTCCAAGTGAGAGATATAACTCTCCCTAAACAAATATTATAATCATAGATACATTAAAACAACAAGATAACATTACTACCAAGATGTGCAGATTCAACTAAATGATATGAGTAAAACAAATACCACTATTTAAGCAATTTAGGCATCTACAACTGGGCAGTAGAACATCTTATACTTTTAGAAGGAATATGAAGAACATGTATAACATTTGACTTCTCTTACCACATTATAATCAACTAAACAGTACAAGAGATAAGGAAAATGGTCATCCAATGTGAGTCATGTTTAACCCTAGGAAAAAATACTACACGGTTGTATTATGTCTTTTATTATGCCCTGAGGAAATGAGGTATACCATTCATACTCCCACTTACCACTGCTAAGTCAAAATCAGTGCCATACAAGATCTAGGAGGAGTTGGACTCCTATGATCTCCCACACCCTCTGTCAGTCTGAGTCTGCCACAGTGACATATAAAGTCCAATTGCAAAACATCCTAGTCTGCCTTTGTATATAGGCACAACACTACTGAAAATTGAGCTATGACCGCAGCCGCACTCTTGTTTTGATATGACCAAAGCCATCCTCAAATCATATGTATATATATATATGTATATATGTATATATGTATGTATATATGTATATATATGTATATATATATATATATTTATTTATTTATTTATTTATATATATATATAGAGAGAGAGAGTCAGGCTAGAATACACTTGAGTGTACAGATCGCACGGATACACTCAAGTGTGTTTGCATATCAAGACTATTTTTTGCAAGATGTAAACCATTGATCTTCATTGTCATACTATAATTAGGCTACATACAAATTTTGAGCCCATTTGGATGAGTGTAAGTCACTCATTCGTGGGAAACAAAATCGACGCACGAAACTAATTTGAAATGCATAATTTTTGTGGTCTTTATAACATGACCTATAAATGTACAAATGTGCTCAAAATTTTATTTGAGTTATTCACAAGATGATTAAGAAGATCAACGGATTAGATTTTTGAAAAAAAAATATTGCATCATGAAAAACTACTTAAGTGTATTATGCTCTGGATACACTCGAGTGTATTCTAGTCTGACTCTCTCTCTCTCTCTATTGATGTGTAGCGACCCAAAGGTCAAGTCACACCAAACAACACATAACCAACTCCAAAACAGTGTAAAACCTTGATCAAAATAGATAATAAACATGAAGAAGACTTAAGCATCATCAAGAAAGAAAAACTTCATGCAAAGATGATCATCAAAACCCCAAAACCAATGCCCCAAGATAAACATGGAAAACCATGATAATAGGAGAAAAGCAATGTGCCAAACTCATGTAAACTAAAGATAAAACATGCAACATCATATGATGGTCGAAACATATCATGGTGATAAAACCAAAAATCATATTTCATGTAGAAGAACAATTCCCTAATCACTTAGAAAATTGGGTGCATGAAATTAGGGTTTAGTAGAAAGAGTAATGCATATAAGAATACTTCAAAATCACAAACCCTAGATTATGATAACACCATTTAACATCTTAGGATCACATTTTAGGTATGCAAATAGTAGCATTAAAGCAATATAATGATGCAATAATAGTAGAGGGGAAAGTTATATAACCCACCTTAAGAAGAAGGCCAAGCTCCAAATCTGTGAGCTCCAAGAGAGAAGAGAAAGCTCCAAATTTGGATCAACTCCTCGGCCACAAGGTTACCTCAAGAAGAAGAACACATACCAAGGTCAAAGGAAAGATCAAGATGAAGAAAATCAAACCCTAGGCCAAACAAGAGAGAAGAAGGAAGGAAGGAGAAAGGAGGAAGCTTCATCTCACTTAGGTACAACCATGGTCAAACCATAGTCTCTGACCTTTGTAAAGAGAAGATCCTCAAGATAACCACCATGGTAATCCATAGTCTCATGGCCAAGAGGAGGAAGAAGGAATAGGTAGGGTTCCAAAGTAAAATGAGATCAAGGTAAATAACAACTTACCAAGAAGTAAGATCTCCAAGGATCACCACAAAGAATATGATCAAGCTCAATATCACCACATGCAAAGATGATCGGCCACCAAAGCTCCAAGATCGGCCCTTCTCTAGCACCACCAAGATCCAAGGTCGGTACAAGCAAGAGAAAGGAGAAGAGAGGGATAAAAGGATTGCTTGCATGTAAAAGAGAGAGCTTATATACTCAAGGGGTAGGAGGTAGGTAAAGATATGAGGTGTCAAGACATAAGAGCACCAAAAGGACACTTGTCCACCAAAGGATCATCCATGAAACCACTCTAGACTTGCATGCAAGAAAGTTTGATAAAAAGAAAGTAGTGTAGTGACCACTAAGGTCTACTACACCCCATGGCCGAAACAAAACACATATGTAGGTCGCAACACCACCCAAGGTTGCAACACTCCTCCACAGGAGCAACCCTAATGATCATCACAAGGAACAAAACATCAAGGTCACAACAAACACCCACTAAGAGAGTGTTGTTGTCACAACACTTCAAAACCTATCACACAAGGTTGATACACCATCAAACTCAACTATCCATGCAAAGCCATGCAAACCCTAACATCATCTCATGATTCCACCTCATCAACCAATGTCCAACAAAGTGCCCCAAGGAATCATTCTCTCTCTCATGACGCCAAGGCACAAAGGACACAACCTAAATGTGAAAAGTTGCAAGTTAGACTCTCAACATGGGTAGATTTCGACTTGGTCCAAAACAAGCATAACTAGCTCAAATATCAACCAAACATGACCAAAATGAAAGCATAAACTTGTCACATATTATTAAGGAATCTCAAGAGATTAGATTAAGCTTTAAGCATCTGGTTAAGCAAATCAAGAACAATCAAGCACTAAGCTAGGTCAAGGGCCTTACAAAGAACGTCCTCCTTTCTGCAAAAAAAAAATAACATCCTCCTAACATGGTCTCTTAGTGCCTAAATCTCTACATATTCCACACAAATAACAGAAACTCCACACACGCTGCTCGTGAAAGTCGAGAAGGGGCAACCTTTTCTCTTGTCAATGTACTAGCATTGCACACTATATACTTCCCATCTTCCTTGGGAAACCCCATCTATCATGCCATTTTAAATTGGATAGGGAAAAGAGTATGGTTACTAAAACAAACTAAGACATGAAAATCCAGCAAGTACATTTAAGCATACCAATTCACATAATCCAAGTGTTCGACTAGCTAATCCAGCTGATGGATTAGAAATCATCAGAAATTATCTAGAAATAATTAGCCAATTGATTGATCTTTTTCAGTCAATGGACTACATGTTATCAATCATCTAGAATTTCCCATCAATCAATTGGGCTTCCAACCAGTCTATGATTTTTATACTTGATACATAAACCTTTCAATTTAAGTTATGGCCCGATTATACTCCTCTTTCAGGTGCATCATATGAGTGTGACCCTATAGGCTCCACATTATATTTGTATTGATGTCTGTAGCCATATTACAACTTCACAAGCAATGAGTGGTATCTAGAAACATGTCATTCTGAACCAAGTATGTTGATAAGTTGGAGAACAATTTCAACATTATATTTTGATCAACGTTATATACCTCTTTCTCTCTAGTAGAAAGCACACCATTGACTCACATAATCATAGATATGTATTTCATAGTATCACCCATCAAGTGGTCGGGATTTCACTTCAACATGTGATAAATGTGTCATCTACATCACTCAAAACAATCCACATGTGTCACAATACACCCAAGTACTGCTTGTATGGCAACCCTTATTCAAGGTCACATTGAAGTACTAACTTATAATGAACAATATTTGATTATTGTAGTGACTTTAGTTATAAGGGACATAATCACAACTATCTTAATATGATTGATTCTGATTTCCATTTATGGCTTCTATTTCTCATACTCAAGGTGGGTCTATCCGGTACACTTATTAATTAATAAGTACCTATGTTTTGACTTTATATCAAATATCATGATCAATGAGACGTAGTTTTCAGTCAAAACATAAGCAAGTCTTCTGAGTTATTGTTATCATAGTTTCCACAATAATGTATGACTAAGAACTTAGATAAGAATGAATACTCTTAACATACACATGATCTCATGTTCAGGTCCTCACCCCAAAATCATGTCATTGGTAATACATTCTTAGTACACTAATATGTTTAATTACTATCTCATATTGAAGTAAAGATAAAAATGAAAATGTCATTATTTTTAATCAAATCAAGTATAATATATTCCACTACAATCATCATATGATTGTCACTTAGTGCATAAAACCAACACTCTCCAACTTGCAGTGGAGTTGATCATTCATAAATTTAATTCAAGTGAACATGACCATCACACTTCTACTGTGAAAGTGTTTTCTTTACATGGTCAACACCTTTAGTTTTGGTTGGAACTTACAATTCTTTACATTTCCTCTATTTATGATCTCTCATATGTGATGATAATGTTGTATTATGTGCATTGAATATTGATGCAATTTGTGTTCCTTTTCTCATTCAATGGCTCCATTATTGTCAGAGTATAGCTCTATTGCATCACAAATGGTTGGAACCACCCAAAGTCACCAATGAACTCTTGAGCCATACATTTTCTTATTCCTCACCGGATGTAGTAATATACTTGACATCTATTATAGAACTAAACCCTATCTCTTGCTTGGAACTTTTACAGCTTACAACTCCATAAATAAATAATGGTTGAGGCAATACCAAAACCTAACTGTGATTGGTAATCACCCTTGTCATCTTGGAATCTTTTCTCAGTGTAACCCTTTACATTTAACTCTTCCTTACCTCCATAAATAAATAATTGATCCTCATCTCTTTTCAAGTACTAAAGGATGTTCTTTACGGTAGTTTGATGACCTTCAATGGGATATGACTGGTACCTTATCATCATGCTTAAGGCATACAATATGTCAAGATGGGTACATAACATCACATACATGATACATCCAATTACATAGGTATAATAAATCTTACTCATGTGTGTCATATATTCTATAGAGATGGAAAATTAACATCTAGAGATACTTATTCCATGAGACATGGGTAAGTTTTCTCTCTTATACTCTTGCAAGATAAACATTTTCAGCACTTCATCAATGTATGTTCTATGACTTAGACCAAGAAGCCTTTTATATAAATCTCAATAGATATTGATTCCTAGAATATAGGATGATTCTCTTAACTCCTTCATAAAGAAGGTTATATCCCAACATTGTCTCACCAACTTTAGATAGGTATTCATTCCCCACTAATAGTATGATATCTACATATAATATGAGAAATACAATTATGCTTCTCCTAACCTTCTGGTAAATGCAAGGATAATTTTCATTTTGAATAAAATCAAAGTCTTTGACTATTCCATCAAGATGAATATTCCAACTTCAATATGCTTTCTTCATTACATAAATATGACCTTTAAGATCTGACTCAAAATGGGGGCACAAAATTCAATAGTTACACCTACTTGTTCACATCGGCTACTTGTGAGTGAGATGGCATCTCCTTATTTAGATTTAGGTAAGGCCTACCTTTTACACTTACATTTTGGGGGGTTGGCCTCATTTGGAGCAATAAAACTTAATCTTGTGTCATGTACACATACTCAAGAAAATTCTTGTCAAGGAACATGGTTCTACGATCCATTTTCTAGATCTCATAGTTATGATAAGATGTCAAGAATGACCTTGAAGGATTTAACCATGACAACATGTGAATAAGTTCCATCATAGTCAACTCCTTGAACTTACTTGAAACCTCATGCAATTAATCACCCTTTTTAGGTTTGTACATTACCATTCATGTTGTCTTTGGTTTGAAGACCCATTTGCACCCTATGAGTTTTACCCTTTCAAGTGGATCCAATAAGGTCCATACCTTGTTAGTATACATGGTTCATATAAGATCTCATGGCTTTAAGCCATGTCTTAAAATGAAGCTCCTCAATTGTACCATTGTATGTTGTTGGTTCATTGTCATCCATGATCAACACATTGTCTTATTGCGTCACAAGAAATTCCAATTTCTCTGGATTAATATGTTCCCTACTAGACCTTCAAGTTTTTGTCATGAGATAAATTTGAGATTCCACAATAGTTTTGACTACTTTTGTTACATATAGACCTCCATAGTTTCAAAGCTATCTTGTTGGCCTTAAATTTCTTCGAGATGTATATTCCTCCAACCGATTCCTACAGAAATAAACTCCTTTTTGAGGAAGACAATAGTTTTGGCAACACTCAATTTGTTTTTATATGGAATATGGAAGTAATATTATTTGGTTTCCTTAGGGTATCCAATAAAAAAACTTGTCCAATTTGGGTCTAAGTTTTTCATTTTTTTTGGCATAAGCTTCACATCACCAAATCATCATAAAAACATAATGGGATGTTTCCCAATCCATATTTCATATGGTGTCTTTTGAACCATTTTAGTAGGTACACAATCAAGTGCAATGTTGAGGTTTCTAACTAGAAGTCAGAAGAGTAGAAAAACTCATAATTAATCATACCATGTCCAAATAGATTGCAATTCCTTCTATCTGAGATACAATTATTGTGTGGTGTTTCAGGTTCAGTCCATTCTGATACAACTCCTTATTCTCTTAGAAATTCCTCAAACTCTTGTATTAGGAATTCACCACCTCAATATAATCAAAGTGCTTTAATATTCTTGCCAAGTTGATTATGTACTTCATTTCATCAATTCCTTGAACATTTTCATGGATTTTGTCTTATGTTTCATTAGATACACATAGACATATCTATTGAGGTCATTACTCAATGTGACGAAGTATTGATACCCATCTCTCATTTTGTTTTAAAAGGTCCACATACATGAGTATGTATGAGTCCATATAGGTCGCCTTCCCTCTAAATGTTGCCAATAAAAGGTGATTTTTCAACTATCCAAATAAACAAGATTCACATATCTCTATTGATTCAAAATCAAATGAGTCTATATATCCATCTTTATGGAGTCTATAAATATTCTTCACATTTATGTGGCCTAAATGACAATCCCATGATAGGTTTTGTTTAATCATCGAGTTTAAGCTTTTGGTATTTATGTTATAGACACTTGTCTCAAGATCTAAGAAATAAAGATAGTAAGACATAGGGGTGCTGCCATAAAAGGTCTCATCTTTATAAATAGAACATCAACTATTATTAAGATGAAATTCAAAACCATTCTTGTCCATAGATGTAACATAAATGACGTTTCTATTTATGGAAGGCACATCATAGAAATTCTCTAACTCTATTACAAGCCCAGTGGCCATATATGAATAGTAGGTGCCTAAAATAGTAGCATTAACTCTTTCTCCATATTTAACATGTAGTACCACCTCTCCTTCATTCAATGGTATACTATTTTTAGATCATACATATTTAAACATATGTGAGATCCACATATGATCCAATACCCATGATGAAAAATATATAAATTAATCTCTATAACATATATACTTGTAGTAGAGATTTATATCCCCTACAATTTTTCTATCATCTCCTCTAGGTAGACATGGAAATTTCTTTTCTAGTGTCCAGTATGATAAGAATGGTGACATTTTCCTTCTTTACCCACTCTTCATTTTTCCTAGTGCATAAGACATAGAGTTTTGGCCATCCTTAGAGATTTTTCTTGGCTTTTACTTTCCATTATACTTTCCTTTCCTTGTTGACCATCAACATGGATATGGGCATGTCTCTCTTCATTTGCTTCTCAGTTGTTCTTAACATTCCAAGGAGCTCTAACAATGGTTTGACAAAAGTGTCCGTGTTGTAATTCAAGAAAAATTGACTATATGATTTGGGAAACAATTATAAGATTATATTTATGGCCAACTCTTAGCGTAAATGAAATCCAAATATCTCTAGTCTTTCCACATACCCAATTAATTTGAGCACATGGGGCCCAACTGAATCACCTTCCACCACATTGCACTTAAACAATGACTATAAGACATCAAACCTATCATGCCTTGCTTAATGTAGGTTTACACAAGTTATAGATGGTGAATGCATATTCGTCCCAATTTCAATTGCATTTTCATCCTAGTTTTGCATTTATCTCTATCGTTTTAGCTTAGAAGTAGCTTGCATTTATGTTTTCTTTGTTTTATAATAATTTATAAGGTTTTGAATCAAATTCTTGATTTTCATGGACAACAATTTCATTTCTCACCTTCCAATGACGGTCTTGGATGCCTCTACTGATGGCATATATGTTCTTACCTAGCGATGGCCTATCTACACTTGCCTTTTAATGGATGTTCTACATCAACATCTGATGGTTTTTCTGCATCACCTTCGAATGTCATTCTGTGACCATTAGTCTACCTATGGCTAAATGGAGCATCACAAGACTCTCATTTAACAATGGATTTACTATATATTGATGACCCATCACATTCTTCACGTCAATGTTGCCTCTTCACCTTTGTGGTGGTTCTGAGACTTCACTCCATGGCATCTAGGAGGGTTCTAAACCCTACCTTGTACCTATATATATAGAAGACCAAGACATATAGAAAAGATCCACCATTTGAACACCTCAAGGCTTCTATTTTTTATCTAAACATTTGGCCTCCAACCACCATCAACCTTCACCATTATTTGATGAACGTCAACCAAGGAACATTCCACCTTTACCACCATCTAGGTTATAAGGATCCCACCTCGAAAGAATCTTCTTCTAGAGCACCTACTTCCATCAGTAGATAACCTCCGCCATCGTCTACCCGCTCTCTTTTTCCAAGATAGTCCTAACACCTGAAGAAGGAAGAACAACACTCTACTTCCACCTTCAACGAACATCCAAGGGTGGTCCTATTATTGTGTCATCCACCATCTGTCATGAGCACAAAGACAAGCTTCCGCACACCCTGGATTTTCTTTCATTTTCTACTATGATCATGGCTTTCTTCCTCTCTTATTCTATTGTTTCTGTTGTTACTGCCATGAGCAAGTAGTCCTCTTGCTAGGGTGTGGAGAATAGCCTCACTGCCAGATTTTTCTTTCCTTGTTGCATACACTATTGTGTGGAACAATATATGCTTTGAATCAATTGTTTTATGCTTCTATTCTTGCTTGATCATCAAGTTTATATGTAAATCATATTTCATGTGTAGAGAACTTTGAACCTAGGATCTAGGATACGGATTGATTCATATTAAAATCTTGATTTGAATCTCGGATAGGTGTTTTCTAGGGTGATAGATGTATAATTTCTAGGTAATGGGACGAAAAACTTAGATTGATATATGTCTAGGTTTTAATCCTAACTCCAATAGGGAGATTTTCCTAGCCTCAACATATGTATTTACATATTTAGTGTTATGCAATGAGAGAGTGAATGATAGATAGTGGTGGTGAAACCCATTTCACCCTAGTGTTCCCATCCATTAATTTATCAAGCATTTAATTCAACCCTTTTAATATTTGCATCTTATTATAATCAACAACCAATCAACCCTTTTGTGATAAGTGTTAGTTCTTGCATGGTTAACTTGATCAGATTACTTTTGAAAAATGTTGTCATTTGGGTTCAGTCCTGAATTATACTACAATAAGATTCGTCCATTTGCAGATGGTGATTATTGTACTTGTTTAGGTAAACTCTAGGGATTTTACACCTATTGAATTTGCCAGTGCATAAAAAGCCACTTCGTGGATGTGTGAGATACAATGATGTTAGGAGGACAAGAATTCTATGTGATTCCATAGGATTTCATTAGTAAAACATAACTGATGCTTGTATGTTCATGAATTGTGACTGTTAATTATTGAAAAAATGTGAATACAATTCATATTACAAATATGTGGTGTTTGGATATGTATATATAAATAAATAAGTCATCTCAAATAAAATATCAAGTTTAAGATGCCTCTCATTATGCAGCACACATGCAAACCTTTATTGACTATGTGTGGGCACACTAAAACATGATGTGTTGTCTATTATGGGGAAGTGTGATAGTAGATATGTGGGTCTGCCAAACAAAGATGCTTCTATTCTTGTGTTGGCCAATAGGCTGGACTTAACTTGGCAGTTGTAACACCCAGGCCCACTGCCTAAGACTCTAGTAGAGTTTCATGAATGACGACAGACCACCACTAGCTTTAACTACATGCTTTGTTCTCACTCATGTGCAAGACAGGATAAACTTCCCAACTGGTCACCTATCCTAATACTACTTTGTGTTGAGCACACTTAACTAAAGAGTTCTTTCGTGATGGACTCCCTAAAAAGGAGGAGCACCTTGGTGATATAGGTAGTCAACCATTCCTTTTAAGATCATTTTATTTGAGGCTTCAAATCCTAGGGTGTTATAATCTCCCCCGCTCAAAATCTTGACGTCCTCATCAAGGCTTAACTATATGGTCTCATAATATTTCACCATATTAGTGCAAACTCAGAATGGTATGTGGACACCAAGCTCTTGATCACATAATACTAGCACAAGAGTGGCTACATCACCATGGACAGTCCTTTCCAACATACCTTGACTGCTTGGCTCAAGACTGGCATGCCACATGCTCATGTGGGCCCCACCTACTAGAGGGTCTATAGCTATGTTATCATTTGTAACACCTGGGCCCACTTCCCAAGGCTCTAGTAGAGTTCAGGAATGACGACTAGCCCCACAAACC
Organism: Alisma plantago-aquatica; assembly: GCA_963693085.1. NCBI lineage: Eukaryota > Viridiplantae > Streptophyta > Magnoliopsida > Alismatales > Alismataceae > Alisma > Alisma plantago-aquatica. Next base: position 1,649,236,172 of record OY856409.1, read on the forward strand.
ATCATTATCCTCAAATACATGCTTTGTCCTCTCATGTACAAGCTAGGATACACTTCCTGATTGGTCACACACCCTAGTACTACTCTAGGATAAACTCAATTAACCACAAAGTTCTCTAATGATGGGCTCCCTAAAAAGGAGGTGAACCTTGATTATATGGGTAGTCTAATCATTCCTTTCAAGATTAGTTTATCTCAGGTCTCAAATCAGGGGATGTTATAGTGGTCTTCATAGAAATAAGAGCATAAAGGTATACATATGGTTTATGACAAAGAGTTTTGCATCCATATATCCAAGAGTTACATGAGATACAATTGGGAAATGTTTCCCACCTAAATAATTACATTGTGGGTGATCAACCAAAGCTGACTCATGAGCTGATGAAAAATGAATCTCAACCCACTTAAAGATTGTTTGTTGCAATCTTATCAATTAATAGTGAGGGCTATTAATTTGAACTAAAATAGTGGGAGCAATATTTAATTGAATACCATATTAATATTTATAAAACCTTTTTCAAACTAAAGCATTTACTTGTGAAAATATTTCTTGTAGATCAAAAAAACAAATTTTATTGTGATTGGTCCTTGATAAAGAAAAACATAATGAGAATAACTTTCATGACTAGTTTAGGCCTTTGAGAATTGTTCTCACACATGAGTGTAAGCTTTATGTACAACATGCACAGGTGGAAGGGAATATCATCGTAAGATATCCTATGATGCCATTTACATCAAATGTGCCATGAAATGGTATGCATAATGGTGAATGGGTCTATTGATGCTCCTTGGAGTTGGAACTTCAATGTTGCCTCACCATATGAAGTCCTCCAAATCTAATTCTATTCTTTCTTTTTTTACAAAACCCTAAACATTATGTTTTATTCATGTTTCTCTCTATTGTATCCCAAATTGATTCGAGATTAACATGGATATCTAGAGACAACCATTGAGGCTTGTCACTTAACAAGGAATGGGGTGAGAATGAATGCATGGTATGCTTTGCAATGGCATCGGATAACTTGTAGTATCTACATGGGATGAAGGAAATATAAAGGCCATCGATTTCCCTCATTAGTTTTAGGAATCTCCTCTCGTGAGGTTCCAGCTTGCTGGAGATGGTCTGGTACCCTGTGAGCACAACAATTGTTGAAGAGGCATACAAGTAGATAAATACATTATCCACCAATGATGATGTGTGCATAATTGAACCCGATGGAGAATGGAATAAACTTTGTCTTTGAGTGCACACAAAGCATGCATAGGAAGGCCTTGACCTATAATGCTTTATCCATTTGAACTGACGGCATAGATTCTGGAGCCCATCCTAAATGAGTGCCCTTGGAAGGCAACATCTAAAAAGAGATGTGCACCCAGTTGGGTGACATTTGACCTGTTGAAAGTTGTACCATACAGGTTTACAAAGGTGCCCTGGGAGAGACATGGTATTGTTCATTTTAGAATTCCCATATGGTCCATCATTCTACTACCATTAGGATGTTATAGCTGAACTAAAAGGAGGATTGGTGCTTAATCAATCCAATTTCCTTCTTACACTAGTAAAGAAGTCGGTATCCATATTGAGAGCCTCCCATAATGGTTTACTAGTAGTACAACCCCTTAGACAATGGAGGAGGGTGTCTTGGTCATTATTGCAAATAGGGAAGATATTATCTTCAGTTACATGCCTTCATTTCTTTTCACAATTAGTGATTAGGGCAAAAGTTGTAGAAACCATAGGAAGACCATGTATCATTGTAGAATATGAGGACCATAGATTTCTCCATGGTTGTTCATTACCTCCATTTGTTTGGGAACGAAGCCAAAAGTAAGCTGCATGCACAGTAAGTGTCCCTATAGATTTAGAGGGCCAATTCCATGTGTCATTTTCCTCCACATTTTCAGGTGGAAGTATACTATTGATTAAGTCCTATGACTATTATGGGAGGTAGTTTCAAATGAAGCTCTAGTCCCAACCCTAGTTGTTATAAGCCATAGAGTTCACTGTAAGGTCCTCAAGGCCTTGAGGCATAACGGTGTCAGGGGAAATATGCATGATGGATATCCATTTGTCATTTTAGACATTCATTTGGAGTCTATAGTTGATTGCCTTGTAGCTAGTAGTCTGGATCTTTCTTAATTTCTTTTTATGCATGTTAGATAGCATAGCAGGGGGGCTTGTTGATCTGGTCATGTTGCATATACTTCTCCTTCATCATTTTGACCCAGAGTGAGTTTGTCTTGTTTAGGAATTGCCAGACATTCTTGAGTCTTAAAGATTCATTATGGTCTCTAGCTTGCTTGAGGCCAAGTCCTCCATTATATTTTGGTCGGGTAATTTTTCTCTAAGAGATGAGAGATAATTTGCACCCATATCTACCCCTAGACCAGATGAATCTTTAGATGTGTTGGTTAATATCATCACATAAGCTCAGGGAAAGTCTCACTGTTTGCATGGTGTAGGCTGGTATCATCTGAAGACAACATTGGGTGAGGGTGATGCGGCCGACCAGTGAAAGTCATCATGCAAACCAATTGTTCATTCATCCCCATATTGAATGGAGTATACTGATGTGGGTATCTTTGTTCAAATGATGATGTAGTCCTAGAACACCAAGGTATCTGCCAACATCGTTTGTGTTAGGTATGCCAAGGCATCTATACAACCCGTGTTTTTCAATGGTAGTGGTATTTGGATAGAAGTAACATCTTGACCTATTCTTATATATTATTTGCCCAAAAACTAAAATAAATTTGTATATAATCCTTTTTATGGTAATTTCTTTCTTGATTGAGACATCGAACATTAGGATCATGTTGTTAGCAAACATCACATGGGTATGGGGGTATTGCAAGATAGGAGAATGTGCTTCCAGTGACCCTCAGCTACAAAATGTGAAATAGCTTGGTTGAATCTTTCCATGCATAGGACAAAGAGATAGGGGCTCAACATATCTCCCTAACATACACCTTATGTCACCTTGAAGGGTTCCATATGACTTCCTTACCAGAGAATGGAGGTCTAACCAGACAAGGTGATTCACATTATTAGTGTTACTAACCGACTCAGAAGGCCGACCTTAAGTAGAGTGTCATGGATGAAGGATTGTTGCATCATGTCAAATGCCTTCAACAAGTTTACTTTGATGCTAACCCACATTTTCCCTGATCTTTGATTCTTCATTGAGTGGATGACTTCCTACACCAGTAGTATATTATCCTTGATGTTGTGGCTTGAGATGAAGCTTGACTACTTCACTGAGATCTAATTGTTGATCAAGGGCTTAATTCTATCAATAACGATATTTGATAAGTCTTTAACACAATAGTTTTTTAGTGAAATTGGCCACAAGTCACTGCAATATTGAGGTTGTGCACTTTTAGGTATTAGCATCACTAGGGAGCTAGTCACGTGAGCAGCGATGCTGCCACTTTGAAAAACTTCTATGTTTGTGTTAGTAATTGAATGTACAACTTGGTGCCAGTTTGTTTGAAGGAATTCATTGTGCACTATGTCTGGCCATGGTGCTTTTTCAGGTGACATTTGGAAGGCTACTCGTTGGACTTCTTCTTTATTAGGTACAAGTAGAAATTGTTGGCCTTGGTGAATGCCTGAGAACTCGCAAATGTAGGCAGCAATATTGGCATTATTAGTGTGGATGTGGATGGGATAGTAAGCAGAGTCTTCAAATAAGTTTGCACGTACTCCTTGAGTGTTTTTATAGAGGTGATCCACTCATCATATATATTCAACAACCTAGATATCTTGTTGTGATGCCTCCATGCTTTCACATAGGAATGGAAATACTTGTTGTTTCCATCCCTATGTTGGAGCCAGGTTATATTGGCTATTTGTCTCCGGTCAGCCTCCTCGTATCTCAAGATCAAATCAAATTGTTCTTGCAGGTTAAATGAAGTAAGCTCATTAGAAACATTTAGTGGAGGGGTGGTGTGTACTTGTCAATGATTTTGGCGATTGAGGATATTCTTCTTCAGTTTATGTTGTTTCTATAGACATTTTGCCTCCCATTTCATGGCAACCTTTTTGAAGATGGTTAGAGCTTCATGGAAAGGAAGTTTCACATTCCACAAAGGGAGCACTTTAGTCTTAAGGGGAGATTCACACTCCAACTAAGCCTAGTACGAAAGTGATTATAGCATTGAGCCTTGATAGGCATTTTAGAGATAAGAATGGGGTTGTAATCATTATGGATACATGGAAGTACAGTGATGGTAGTACCTCTTTCAACAGTGAGCCGCTCAAAATTTGCAATTACTCGATCCAATTTCTCATATAGATACCCTCTTTTGAAGGTAAAGAAGTTTCTTGAAGCTTTCATTTCGGTGAGACTGGTAGAGAGTAGCAAAGAGTTGAATTTGAAGCTAGAACGTCTATCAAATCCCTTTCCACCTTGCTTTTCTGATACATTGAGCATTGTGTTGAAGTCACCTACTACCGCTCAAGCTGCATTGATTGACCTAGACAATTCAAGAAGTCTTTTCAAGAGAAGGTTTCTACTTTGAGGGATAGAGCTACCATAAATGATGGTAAGGTACCCAACTCCATTGACACAACAGTGGATGAACTATTGATGGTTATAAAGAAATTCAAGATTACATTTATGATTATTTTGTAGTAGCCAGACCCCTCCTAAGAAACCCAAAGCTTTGAATATGTGTAACGATGTATATCTGAGTTTCTTGATAATATTAGAAGCCTTGATACCACTACACCTTGGCTCAACCATGGAAAGAACATGGAGCTTGTAAGGACATTTGTATTCTTTGAGGAGATTACTTTTATCCTTGGAGTGTGCTCCTTGGATGTTCCAACAGATCAGATTCATTATTAAAAGATGGGGGGATCAAGCAATGGCATCTTGGAGGCCAATGGACCTATTCTCCATTGCCATGTCATCATCTTCAACAATTGGTTCCTCAGATAAATTGAGTTTTTGTTTGCCGTCTGAATGGTGGTGATCGTCTCCAAAGAGTTGGGCAAGCTTGCCCTGTTTATGCTCTCTTCCTGGACTGACAACCTACTAGACTCTTTTCCTATTGTAGAAAATGACCCCACCGCCCTGTATGCCATTACCTCATTGAAAGGAATGGTTGGGAAATGGTGGAGGTGGGTGCTCTTCATCAAGAAAACAAAAAGGAGTCTTGTCATTCAATGCAATGTTTCTACCTACATTAGTATCATCATCCACCAGTATAACAATGGTGTATGATTGTTTAGTTGGTATTATCTTCACCGATTGAGGGATGTGAGGGGCTTTTCCAGTGGGACATGGTGTCCTTCGGTGAATAAATATTCTTCCATCTTCAGTTGACAACAGTTTGCTAATCATCCTTGTCAGGCACTTTCTTCCTTTAGCAGGCTGGGGGTTATCAACATTTGAGGTTGCAACCTTTTCACTAGTGGCATGTGCCTCATTTACGGATGAAAATGGAGGTTTCTCAATAGATTTGAATTGGCCCATTTCGGGTGCAGTAGGCTTTGATTTTGGTGTTGTTCTCCTCTCAGAAATTTTAGGATGGATGTCTGTAGAATAGGGTCTTTGAATGTTGATGGGTGTGGTAGTGGATGAGGATGGATCTATGACTGGTAATTGAGGCATATATTTTCAATCTCCTTCAGCATGACCGAGGCGACCACATCGGAGACACAGAGTGGGGAGGTAATCATATTCAATTCTATATTGTTCACCATTCAAGAGAATTTTTGAAAGTAGTGGAATGGATGTGTCAACCTCAATAGTGATCCTCACAAACTTGCCACGATGCCCAGATTGTGTAGTGGTCTCAATCTTGATTGTTTTACCAATCAGGTTGCCAATGCTAGACAATAGATGGTTTTGGTATGGTAGATCGGCATGTCTGCAATCCTTGCCCAAACAACTAACTTTTGAGGAATTAGATTGGAAGGACGGAAAGTTGGGGACTAGGATTGGATGGGTAGGTAGTGATTGAAGATCATCCAGGATTCCCCAGTCATAACTTTTGTGAAATCATCATTATTTGTGAGTAGAATGATATAATATTCCATGTCAAGGTCAATCGCCCAAAATTCCTTAGATGGCTTCTAGAGGATAGAAATATGGTTCATTAGAGCATTAAAACCTACATTGGAGCTGAAGATCTTGACAAGAATTGTGAACCTCCAAGGTTCAAGCAGTGGCGGTGGGGTTTTAGGGTTAAGTGTAATGGAAGGGATGCTCCCTGTATGATCGGTATGTATGTTTGTGTCTGTAAGTGTGTCTGGTGACACTTGGGCCTGAGATGATGGTGTTCTAATGGGTCTTCCTGTAATCACTTCTTTGTACTATTTATGGGTTGTCGTAGCTGATTCCTCTGTTGGTGAGTCAGGATTCATGGTTGTAGTCATCAGAGGGCCACCTATGACCGGGACAATCTCGATTGGAGATGAAGGATGATGGATTCATGACCACCATGACCACCATCCCATCCCCTGAACCCTAGCATATTATTATATTTTACCTTCTTCTAGTTCTATATATATTAAATACTACATGTTATGTAGAAATCTTGAGTTATATTCAAAGGGATTTAAGTAGAAATGGAAATTGTTACATATGGAAGAAAAAGATGAGGGTTGACATCAAAGATGAATATTTTAACAAAAGGATCCATTCATCATCCACAACTTGCACACATAGAATGAGGTCTTTTTCCATTACCATGCAAACATCCACCAAATAAAATAGTTTGCAAAGGCAACATGTATTTTTTATTAATATTATCTATCTTTATATATATATATATATATATATATATATGAAAAATTGTAGATTCTCATATGGGACATTTCTTATGAAATATTTTTGATATACATGCATACCTGATGGGGTACACAGGGCAACCTCTCCAAGAGGATCTTGTTCCTAGGAAGCAAAAAAGGGCCAAGAGGATGTCGCCCCTCACAGGGTCTCAAGGGTAGCACCCCTAAGAAGGTCTACAAAATTTTATTTCTCTGCACCACAAAATTCCTATTCATTGAGAGTTGACCCTATGTGCCATATCGAAAATCAGATCTAGAGTGTAGTGGGATCTATAGGATATGCATACCAATATTTTGTCAATCACATCACATGAAATAGCATAAAATGATACATAATCAAATATGATTGATATATATCCTAATACATCTTAGATTGATGTGACCTTGATATCACTATAGGGAAATGTGAGTGGCAACTATGGAAGAAGTAAAAAATGTATCCATAATTCCAATGAGCAGATCTTGTCCAAAATGGTGTACCGAGAAGGATGGTTATGAGATATACCTTGTCATAGAGCAAGTCTAGTGAATTTCCTCATGCAGTAATGTGTATCACTCACAACTGTATAGGCAAGACGTCCCCCCAATTTCATTTCTCAACTCATGCATCTCTAGGTAGTCCACATGGATGAGGGAAGCTCTACACATGTTGCTTGAGCTGAAGGGAAAGGAGTAGCATTTTGCTTAGAAACATGCTAGCATTACGCACTATCTACTTCTCTCTCTCCCTTGGGGTAATGATGGCTAAAATTTACCTTTCAAAGCATGTAACTGAGATCCAAGCCTCATTCCCCTTTAAATGAGGAGGGAAGAGAATAGGGTTTCTAAAAGAAATCGCAAAATGAAAAGCCAGCAACTACATTTGAGTAGCCCGTTCAAAGACATCTGCTGGATTGACTGGCCAGCCCATTCGACTAATCGGAAAACATTAGAACTTTCTAAAATTCGTCTCCCAATTGTCTGATATCATCTATTCGATTGACTGAACTTTTATTTGATCATCTAGGTTGATCTTGTCCATTTGATCGATTGTACCTTCCCGTCGATCCACTAAAACTTCCAATCAATCATTTGGTCTAATCTTGTCCAATTGATGAAGTGGCTTTCTAATTGATTGTATGGACTTCCAAACAGTATATAATTGTTCTCATTAATTACCTAAACCTTTTAATAACCAAATTATTTTCCACAAGTTACTCATCTTCCTTTTGCATCCTATGTGTGTGACCCTATAGGCTCCACATTACATTGGTGGTGATGCATGTAATCATATTATGGCTTCACAAGCACTGAGTATTATTTTACAAAACATCATTTTTGCCCAAGTAGTAGAATAAGTTGGAGGGCAACTTCAACGTTATATTGTGGCAAGTGTTTTCATGATTGCATAACCCCTTTGTCTCTGATAAACAAATTGAATCTGGGGCACAAAACTATCATCCTATTATTGTTCAATCTTTGTTCCTTGATCAAAAGTAGACTATATGAGATACATGTGAGCTCAATGTCAAATATTGACTCACATGAGTGTGGTCATGCATTTCATAGTCTCACCCATCATGTGACTAAGATATCAATCCTATAGGAGGGACATTTTCATCTACATCACTCACAATAGCCCACATGCCTTACATTGCACACTAACACTACATGCATGGTAACATACCCTTATTTGATGTCATGTTGGTTAGTGTTATAGTATGTTGAACAACAAGTGATCATTGTAGTGACTTCAAGTCTAAGGACCAAAATCACCACTGTCACGTTAATATTGAAAGATCTAGAGGGGGTGAATAGAGATTTTTGGAGTTTTAAAGTTAATTAAAAACAATTAAAACACTTGGACAAGAAGTGGGAGGAAACAAGGAAGACGCAAGGATGTAGAGTGGTTCCTACCTTAGAAATCTAAGATAGTCAGTCCACTACCTGATTGTTTCCAACTGGGATTTTGAAAGTGATTTATTTTATTACCTCGCAAGGATGTTACATAAAATACAATCACCTTACCACACCCTTGAAGTATCCTTCACCTGAAGTAGCCTCAATCCCCCTAGAAGCAGCCTTCTAAAGTAACTCCAAGCTCACCCTTGAAGTAGCCTTCACCTGAAGTAGCTTCACCTTGAGGCAGCCTTCTGAAGTAACTCCAAGTCACTGGGACCAGCCTTCACCACCTGAAGTAGCTCCACGAACCTCCTTTCAATAGCCTCCAACCTAGGAGTAGTCAAGGAGAACAAAATACAATAGAAGGAACAAGATTGGAAGAAAGAAACAATGGTACCAATTGAGTACAGCGCTTTGATCCTAAATCAAGCGTATTGATCTCCTATCCACTGTGGATGAATGTGGTAGTGCGATGGCTAGGAGATACTAAGCTATAGGACACTAATGTAGAACATATTGCAAGTGTAGCTCACCTTGTTTCTCACAAAGAATCAATCTCAAGTGTAATTGTATGCACAAGTGATGCTTTGGGTGTCCCCAGGCCTCTCCTATTTATAGGAATGAGTTACAGGGACTTAGGGACGTTCTAGACACTTTCTAGGATGTTCTTCGTGCTCAACTAGTCATTAGGTGTCCACTAATTACATTGCAACGGCTAGTTGTTTAGTGCTGAAAAGTGCAATCCATAACTTCTCTCGGTCGAGAAGTTTGTCGACCGAGAATGTCTCAGTCGAGATTTTTGTCGACCAAGTGGGAGGCTGAAATCAATGTGTTGTAATGTTTGATTCCAACTCCCAACTACTTTTCTAACTCAGTCTAACGGCTAGGAGGGTCTATTCTTGGTCGAGAACTTTGTCGACCGAGAGTGTCTCAGTCGAAGATTTTGTCGACCGAGAAAGTCCCTGGTTCAATATATTGATTCATCTACTAAGTGTGTGTATCAATGTGTAATTGTGCTTATATCTTAGGGGAAGATCTATCTAAGTGTTGTGAGTGGATAGGGAAGATCAAACACTTGATTTACATGATGTCTAAGTACTTGTACATTATATACTTGTACAAGTTTTTACATTAAGTACAATCATGAAAATAAAAGCAATCTAAGTATGTTGATCTTCCAATTTGTGTAGATTTTCAGCTATCCACTTCCTCGTTTGTTTTCCATGAAACACTCAAATAACAAGTTAGATCCATAAGAATGACAATAACGTCCAATTTAGCCAACAAATATATGATTCTAACAGCCATTTCTAGCTTCCATCTATCATACTCAAGGTGAATTTGTCGGGTGCACTTGTTCATTAACAAGTATGTGTTTGACTTGATATCAAATATCATGAACAATGAAATGTAGTCATCAGTCAAATCATATACTAGTCTATTATATTATTATTGTCCTAATTTCCACAATAATACAAGGCCAGAGACATACACAAGTATGAATTCTCTTAAAGTACACATGATCTCATGTTCATGAAATAAATCCAAAATTACATGTCATTGAGTATTACATTCTTAAGACATTATATCATTTAATCATTTTCTTATATTGAAGCTAATGGAACAAATATACATTTATTTACTATTAAACAAATCAAGTACAATGTATACCACTACAATCATCATATGACTGGCTCTCAGGGCATAAAAACAACACTATTCTTGGCTTTTGGAAAATACAACTATTAAGAAAATATATTTTACCGTGTCAGTTAATTACAAAATTTGATATGGTAAAGCCAACAATTCATGCATACACTCTCTCTGGTCCATTGTTATAATATACAAATGTGACAATTTTCTCTTCTACAATTGATGTGACTAGTTCCCATTAAATCATATATACAAACTGTATAAGATAGTGTATGTTAGTTTCATTTTTAAGAAATATTGTGTTGAAAGATTTTGTTCTATGTCACTTACTGAAGAAATTATCATACTAAACTTTGTTTCATTGATTTCCATTGGACACCTTATGATGGGTTGACGTGATAACATCCTAGGCATGAACTTGCTTATGATCCCTAATATCTGATGGAGCTTCCACTTACGTGGAGTTGCGTGCAACACTAAAAATCCTAGAGATAGTCAATCTCTAAGTTTAGCCTTGTGTATGCTAAAATAAGATCTCCACCCACGTATGCTAAGATACGTGGAAGTCTTACCATAGTATAGTTAAGGGTCGAATCCACGAGACAATGGTCTTGTTAAGAGTTTAACAAGATGGAAAATGTTATAATCCTACTTATCCACTTAAAAGTTGAGATTTAGATCAAAGAGTTGATTTGATGGTTAAGCTAATGTGCGGAGAAAGAAAATAACAAGAAAGTAAACTTAAGGTTGTAAACAATATTTAGAAACCACTAGGAGGTGATCGGGTTTCACCACCACTCCGCATGGATCAAAACATACATCACAATAACTTGGCTTGCAAAGAAAAGAGTCTAAACAGTTAGTATCTTTGTAGACTTAGCTTCCTTTCTGATAACTAACTATGAGAAACGTGGAAGTGTTGCAATGCCAGCCATCCCCAGATGAATGGTCACTTACTTTGCATCACTCCCCTCGCAAAGTGTGTTCCTCAACCTGTCAAGGTTGTACTTTCATACGTCAATTGATTCTATTTCATAGTATGAAAGTACAATGATGGAGGTGAGTTTACTCTGCTCCTTGAGAAATGCTCCTAGATACCAAACCAGACGTATGGTGACTACATACAATCTGGAACCAACAAACAGTCGATATTCGAATCTAGAAGTACAAACATAGACAATTTGCACTAATAGATAATAGATAACACAAGTTGGTGATCAAGCAACTAGCATTCATTAAATGATTGATGTTGAACTGGAAAGATAGTGTTTTTCTATTACAAACTCAAGAATTACAATGTATGAAATGAAAACATGGGTAGCGGGGTTACTCCCCGCACCCTAGTTTATGAGACTACTCTCTCATGGCAAGAACAAAGAAGAAGGCAGGAAGAGAGAGAGAAAGCATCATCTCCATGTAGGAGGGAGGAAGGTCGACCCCTTGAAGGAGAGAGCAACTATCTTCATGTCGCTTAGTGGTCTTGATGAAGAATCCTCTACTTCCCACCTTCTTATGTTGATGAGAGAGGAGGTAGCTTGAAGATGGAGTATGGATCTTGAACTGGAAACCTTTGGGCGAAAGATGGAGGTGGAACAACTCTGGAGTGATTGGGGCAGCCTCTGGACATCCAAGAAGTTGATTCCAAATGAGGACTCCTTAGGTCCTATTTATAGGCTTCCAAGGAATCCCAAATGGTCTTGGGATCATTTGGGTCTTTAACGGTTTGGGGACCGTTTGGCATCAAACGGTCTCGGGATCGTTTGGGATCATATAGTCTTGGGACCGTTTGCCTTCATTCAGTTGCCAAACTGTTTGCCTTTATTCGGTCTTAGGACCGTTTGAGTTCATTCGGTCTTGGGACCGTTTGGACTTCATTCGGTCTCTAGACCGTTTGCCTTTATTTGGCCTCGGGACCGTTTGAGTTCATTCGGTCTTGGGACCATTTGTATCCATTCGGTCTTGGGACCGTTTGGGTCCATTCGATCTTGGGACCATTTGAGCTCATTCGGTCTTGGGACCGTTTGGGTCCATTCTATCTTGGGACCATTTGGACTTCATTTGGTCTCGGGACCGTTTGGCCTTTATTCGGTATCGAGACCGTTTGAGTTCATTCGGTCTTGGGACCGTGTGGACTTCATTTGGTCTCTAAACTGTTTGCCTTTATTCGGTCTCAGGACTGTTTGAGTTCATTCGGTCTTGGGATCGTTTGGGTTCATTCGGTCTTGGGACTGTTTGCCTTTATTTGGTCTCGGGGCCGTTTGAGTTCGTTCAGTCTTGGGACCGTTTGGAATTCATTCGTTCTCCAGACCATTTGCCTTTGTTCAGTCTCGAGACCGTTTGAGTTCATTCGGTCTTGGGACCATTTGGACTTCATTCGATCTCCAGACCGTTTACTCCTTTTGCAATTTTTTTGGGTTTTTCTGTAAGAAGAAGGAGATAAATGTTAGTTTAATGGTGAATTCATGATAACACAGAAAGTTAAGGATTATTTATAATTTATCTAAGAAAGAATATGGAAAATTAAGAAAAACTAGTAAGATAACATCACAAAAATGGGAGGTTATCACCCCTCCTAACTTAGAGTCTAGCTTGTCCTCAAGCTAGATAGAGCTGAGGCACGTAGTGGTGAGGTGATTTTATTTAGTGAAGATTTCCATACTCTTGCTTCAATTCTAAACCAGAGATATCCTAGAGTTTTATCAGGACTTCCTCTTGCATTAACTCTTTCGGGTGAGAGTTGCATGGATCTCAGGTTTCTTCCGTATTACGTAACTCGCATTGGGACCACCTTTTCCTTGATCACATTTCATGCATGTTTTTGTCTCTAAGCAGTTTTATACTTCTTTGAAAATCCTACTGAAAGCTAAGATAGGTATGAGGGTAGGCTAAAGGTTGCTGTGTAACTCCCCCTTTATGTGGGGGAGGGTTTATCTAAACTTTTGGGATCTCACTATCAGGCACGACACATCTTCCTTTGTGAGGGCAGCTAAAAGTATCAGCTGGGCGAGTCCTTTATCAGCTTTTTCATATACTTGGATACCTTAGGATCTCATTACCAGGCGCGAAACATCTGCCTTTGTGAGGGCAGCTGAATGTACCGGCCGGGCGAGATCTGTATTGGTTCTTCGTATAAGTCCTTATGCATGGCACAACTCTCATTTTTTATTCAACACTCAGGCGTTTATTCATATGCTCACAGGCTTAGGATTTGGGTATTTAGGATTTTATTTGGGCTGCCAAGCCTCTTTTTGAAAAGAAGAAAACTATTTCTTAGGGCTTCCTCACATGCACTTATTACGGTTTCGTACTTGGTGGTCCGCTTGTGAGGTTCCTTGATTTGTATTTCACTTGGTTCCCTCCCGCTCTTGAGAGTGTTTAGCTTATGTCGGTCAGGATGTTAACCTATGGAGAGTCTGATGCAGAATTGAAGCAAAAGCATAAGAATTGGGTATGAAAGTGATTTATTAATTCGCCATTACATGCCTAAATGTTTCATATGTAAGTGAGGATTACTTTGTCTCTAAGTTATCTAGGGGTGTTCCTTTTCCAAAAAGAGAGTTGGTTTATATGCAAGAGTTATTCTATCAAAGAAATTATTGAAAATTCTAAGTGTTGAAAGAAAGGAAAAATATGTACGGAAGAATAGGGGTGAAAGAATGAATAAAGAGAAAGGGGGTTTGAATATGATACCTCAACCTTGCCCAGTGTACCCCACCCCAACTTATAATCCACTCCATCCTCAGAGTGTCAAGGTGATAGGTTGAGAAGTACATGGGCAAGGGTATCACGGTTCTGTTAATCCCTTATTTGCTCCATACGATCATAGGAGAGTAGCTGCAAACTTTCCCCTTAAAGTGTGATAATCCACGTCCTTCATGTCTTCCACGTGCTTACTGAGGACAATAAGGGTGTACATCCAGTAAAGGACGTGGAAACCACAGTCGTTAGATTCTCTTATCTGTTGGGGACATCTGTGGCTGAAGGCTGGGCGGTGAAAATGTTCTTTTTCATATGCCTTTGTGTGTTTTCCCAGGAGATCATGTATTCATTCAGCACAGTCCTTATCCACTTCCTCCATGGGCGTATTTATTGTAACAACATACTTTTTTTGGTTTGGATCAAAATTGATGTCAGAACTATTATAGATGATTGTTGTTCCTTCATGTAGGTTTGTTTCCAATAGCATCCAGTGGTCGGAATGAAGAAAGGGAAGCATAATGAACTTCGGAGTTGTATGTTGAAGGTATGAAATTAGTGTCTCCATGGTTCCAAAGTTCTTCGACCCTAATAGATCATCTTTCATGTATGCTGACGCCATATAAACCGTAGGGTGGTTTCGTGCTAGAAGAAACTAGTACGTAGTCATTACACTCACGGATAAAGAACCTTTAACTTGTACGGTTTCCCAGAGAGAATCTTCCATTACCAAAATATCTTTGTGCTAGAAGACCAACTCATCGTTCTCTGTGTGTAGCTGAGATATGATGAGTCAGAGTTCATTGTCGGAGAGGCTCTTGCATGCATTAAGGTCGAAATTTCGAAACGTTGGTTCTATAGCAGATAGGGGCACCATTGGATGGAATGCTCTGTTGATGGTGACCCCTGTTATCAAATCGATGTCTCCTTTGTCCGCCGCCAAATCAAAATCATAAGGGTCCCACTGGCGTTGTTTCGGGACTTTGGCAGTTTGATGTTGCTTTGTCTCCAATTCTTTTAAAATTGTCCTGTATGGACGCTTTTGTGGATGTTGGATAGCAGAGAAGAGATACTGAGGTACGTCGTCCTGTGCCATTGTTGGATCCTTAAAGAATCGTCTGTCATAGATGAGTTACATGGCATAACGTCCTCGTAAAGAGTGCATATCCTGTGCTTCTAATTTAGTAAATGGGAGGTGTCAATTTAGTGCTTCTGTGTGTCTTATTGTACAAAAAGCAAAATCCCCGGAACCCTCAATTGTTTGGATAGGCGGTCATTTGTAGTTCCTCAAGTTCTTGTAATTGCAGTTGTCTATACTCGCCAATGCTTTTGAAATCGAAATTCAATTGTTTGATGGCCCACCAAGCTTTGTGTTCCAGTTCAACTGGAAGATGACATGACTTCCCATATACCAAACGAAATGGGGTCATTCCTATTGGTGTTTTATAAGCAGTGTGTTATGCCCAAAGGGCATCAGGGAGCTTAGTGGACCAATCTGTGCGAGGTCTGTTGACCATTTTTTCTAGAATGGCCTTTAGTTGTCTATTTGAAACTTTGACTTGGCCACTTGTCTGTGGATGGTAAGGTGTGGCAACCTTGTGTTTAACTCCATATTTTCTTAGGAGGGATTCGAAACTTTTCTCTAAGAAATGAGATCTTCCATCATATATGATTGTTCGAGGGATTTCGAATCTAGGGAAAATGATATCTTTGAACATTTTCATAAGTGGTTTGGAATCGCAAGAAACGGTGGGTATAGCTTCTACGTAGACATTTAGTGTCAGTTATTTAAGGCCTTTAGTGTCGGTTTCTAAGCGACACCTATGTGGGCGATGCTAAAAGCCCAACCGTTACGTATCGGTTCAAAAATCGACGCCAAAACCCTTCGTGTGCCACCGAAAACGTGCCAGCAGGGGACTATAGGCGTCGGTTATTAGATAAGAAATTGACGCCATATACCTTCGCGCCATAGAAAGGTTGTCGTCTGGGGCACTATCAGCGTCAGTTATTAGATAAGAAACCGACGTCATATACCTTCGCGCCACAGAAAGGGCACCATCTGGGGCACTATCAACGTCGGTTTATTAGTAATAACCGACGTCATATCACCCCTAGCACGGCCGTGTTGGCCTCATATAGGCGTCAGTTATTAGCTAAGAAACTGATGCCATATACCCCAGTACGGTCATGGTGTTAAGGCAATAGACGTCGGTTACGAGTAGTGAAACCGACACTGTAACTATGTGGCGTCGGTTTTATACAAATAACTGACGCCTTTTTTTTTGTCAGTCTGCAGACCTACTGTAGCTGGTCGTAGGATGAGAAACCTACAGTTCAGTTATGAACTACAGGTTTTACGACATCCATTGATATCAACCAACAACAGGCCACAAACTTGCAAAATTAACAACAAAAATATTCACACATTTAGCAACCTGTAGTTTCATTTGATTTTCACACATTTAGAAACTATCATGTAGCTAGCAATCTGTAGTTCCATTCATTTTCACATTCACACATATAGAAACATTCATATAGCAACCAACAGTTTCATTCATTTTCACTCAGACACATGTAGAAACATCCAGACATGTTGAAACATTCACACATATATTATAATTCAGAAATTCATTTACAAAATATAATTCTTTAGTCATTATTCGCTATCAACATCCCAATTATATTTTAAAACCCCCACTACTTGTATGGTTGTTGCCCATTCTTCTCTTACTTCATTTAATTCTCCCATCGTATAGGAAGCATGTACATCTGGTAAGGCCTTTCCTGTAGTGTGGTCAGTTTTAAACACATGTAAAGAGAATGATGTATATATATAATTAATGAGCTATAAATAAGATTGATATATTTCATATTATCTAATGAGACTATATAATACCTCAGGAATAGTATCAATGTCCACTGTGGCATATTTGATAATCATGTGCATAAATCGCATCACATTGTATCCACATACCCATCCGTTGTCTTGTGTAGCACACTATAAATTCAAACATACAAAATATTAAAAAATACAACTAATTAAGCATTGTTCACATAAATAATATATACATATATTGCAGTCGGGAACTTACTTTCACGTTCTTCCAAATTATTGACTGGTTCTTTTTCATGGGGACCTTTCCTCCAGCCTTTTTGAACTCATCTAAACCCCTACATGTTAATGTAACATAGTATATTTCATAATTAAATAGTAATGTAATAACATATGTTAATGGATATGAAAATGAAATATTTCTCACCAGAATAATGTCATTTTCATTATGTGTCCATATTTTGAATTCAATTTACTCCATTAGGATCTAGATAATAGACAGTGAACGTCCTGGGGACAATAACTAGTAACTCCGAATGCATACCACTAGAGGTAAAAAGTTAAAAATTAATAACTCAAAATCCACAATAAAAATGTAATTTTCTTAAGTCCAAATTATAATAAGCAAAGTAAACTTACTCTACATTGAATGGAGCAATTATCACCGTCTTCTTATTTTGAGCAAAATTTGTAAAAGCCTCAGAGCAGTACTGTTGAACTGACGGAGGGTCTTTAGCTACTAGACTAATAAAAGATGGAATCAAAAATCCTACATGTTCGAATGCAAAATCTACACATATCTTGTCTAAGTAGCTGCAAAATATGTATTAATTATGCATGCATTAATAAATAAGAAACCAGATCATCAGATCCTACACAAGGTATATGGATGTATAAAGAAGGTCTCACCTTATCCATAGCTCTATCGCAGATGTATTTAGCCAATCATATCGAAACAACTCCAAAATATCTTATATAAATAGTTTGCTTTCGTATGATTGACCTGCAGCATCTGAATCTATAGAAATAGTTATAGGTAAATTTATATCATGTTCGCCTAACCATATTGCCATACCCCTACAGTTAGGACCTAATGGGACAGGTAGGTCATGTGGAACCCAACTGGGTAATGTAGGAGGTGGAAGTGGAGGCCTAGATGATGTGGGTGTCTTCTTTTTAACCTGTATATATATATTATTTTAGATCAACTGACATCATATACACACACTAACAATTTAACGTAATGTAAATTTACCATACAGTTTCAGTAAAGAGGACATCCGCTTTTAGCCACAATATCACTCCGCCTTCTGCCTCACCAAGCGTTTCACAATCTGGGTGGGCATATGGCAACGGAAGATCCATCCACTTGGAGAATATATGTATCGGGCTCACACGAATCCAACCAGATGGTAATGGAGACCCGTGAAACATTTCCCCTGGTAGGGATGGGTAAGCCGACGCCTCTGCAACGACATATTCTTTACTTTTTAGACGGCATGGCTTCAACCCCTAAAATTTTTTATGTAAAGAATGTTATATACATATATACATATCATATTTTTTTAAACGACTACAATTTCATATATACATATCACCTTGAAAACAAATCATCTTGAATTAAAAACTAGTTACTATGTCATAAAAATACTTACAGCGGATGTGCTAGGTGGTGGGTCTATAGGATTACTCCCAACCTCTGCAGTAGGAGTAGAGTGGGATGCCATAATAGGTACTGTCTGCTGAGTGGAAGTCTGAGATGCCTGCCACTTTTTCAGTGCTTCTTCGAGTTTCCTATCAACTAGCTTATCTACCTATACATGGATAAAAGAAACGTTAGCTTCTAATTATTAATTTTCTTTTACAGTAACATTATAAAGAAAGAATATGTTACCTCTTCTTGTGAAAGTCCCGCTTTTGGGACATGTTTGCGCTGGGATGGCCCAAAAAAAGCTTTGATTCCCACACCAGCGCATGCAGCCCTAACACGTCCAGGATGCTTTGGGTTACCCAGAGCAACTGTCAATTCATCCCTTGTGCCCTCAGGGATGAACTTACCTTGTTTCCTCAGCTCGTGCAGCTCCCGCTAATCGCCAAAACAAAAATTTGTAATTAAGTAAACACCACAATTAATCAATATTTGAATGATTGTTGTAAGAGTTGTATTTTACCATTTTTGTATCCGCCTCAGCAGTTGCGGGCTTCCTTATTTATCCCTTCTTATTTTGCCTCCCAACTATCCAGACATCATGGCGAGGCAGAGGTGTGCTACCTATAGTAGAGGACTCCTGAGTAGCAGCAGACTGAGCAGTAGCCTCAAACTGTAGTCTTTGGTGAATGCCTGCATACCCCTTTGGACCCATTGTGTGGTCATGCACATTCAGTGCACGCCTTGATTTTTGTGCCTCACTGAGGGCCTAGTTAGTATGTACATTAATGATTTGGTTAGTAACACTAAATGTTAATCTTGAATAGGTGAATACAACATATATTAATGAGATTGGGACTGACGCCTAATACCTTGAATTCATCAGTTTGTCTGGAAGCAACAAACGCGTCCCATTCTTCTTTGTCCAGGAAGTTCCACTGTTTAGTGGTTGTCTTCTTCCTCTTGTCACCTTCTTTTATGTATTCTCGGGTGAGATTTGTCCTATAGTTCCTTAGGACTCTTCCACATCGTTGCATCACGCATTTACGATGCAGCTTTTCATCCAATTCAAATATAATCTACAAAATAGAATTGCTATTAACTAGTATCCAAAAAAATAGTAATCTACAAAATAGAATTGCAAATTAATAATAACTCACGCATGAATCCTTCCATATTACGTCTTTTTTATCCTTAGGAACTTTATGCCAAGAATCTATCTTACAACTGTAATGGCTATGAGTAACATACTCAAGATATGAAACAAACGAATTGTGATTCACACCAGATGCATTTCCTGCATTATCAAAATCCACAACAAGTTTGGGTCCATTTCCCTTTTACGCTATTAACTTCTTCATCATAGTGATGCCCCTTCTCTTGTCAACTTTTTGGTGCTGCTGATCAAGTGCCTCAAGTACTTCAAATGGTACATGTGCATCATCAACCTAAAATTTGACAAAATAAACACATTTACAAGATATAACTATAAATGGACATATAGATATAAATATATGATACATTTTTAAAACTTACATTGTGAGGCGGCACATTGATGTCCTCACCCTCACAGTAATCATCATCATGGTCATCAGGAGAATTCTCAGCCATCTAAAAATTCACATTCACATTGTAAAGTTCACATTGTAAAGTAATTCAAATTGTAAAGCTCACATTGTAAAGTTCACATTCACATTGTAAAGTAATTCACATTGTAAAGTTCACATTATAAAGTAATTCACATTGTAAAGTTCACATTCACATCATAAAGTTCACATTCAAAAAAATAAAACATATAAAAAAATATAAACATGCCTCTAATATTGCAATTTTTTATCAATTAACAACCCTTCATTGTGATCTCCGCGCACATACAAGTCATCATTAGCTTCAATATTTAGTGGTGTTGGCAACCCAACTGAGAATGGACTGGAGTCATCATACTTATCATAGTATTGTTCTTCATCTATAGGATCTTCAATGAACTGTCTTTTACCATGAAGAACAATCGACCATTTATCATTTGCAGGATCATCGATATAAAATACTTGTTTCGCCTGTGATGCCAATATGAATGGTTCACCCTTCTCGCCAATCTTTTCGAAGTTCACTAAAGTGAAACCCAATTCATCCACTATAACTCCTTTGGTGTTATCAACCCAATTACATTTGAAGAGAAGAATTCTGAAATCTATGTAGTCAAACTCCCATATGTCTTCAATGACACCGTAATATGACATTTTAGCTTCACGTGGACTCTTATCCTTTGCACTTGCAAAAAACATAGTCGATGCTTGAAGGGTGACCCCACTGTTTTGGACGACACTCTTATCATCTTGGCGCTTTGTGTAATATGTGAATCCATTAATGTCATACCCTTCATAAGACATACCAGTCAATTTTGGTTTAAAGGCGAGGCATTTGATAGTTTTAGTAATATCATCTGGTGCTTGAGATAGTTGATGTAAGACTTTATCTTCAAACCACTTAATAAATGTCTTGTTATGCTCTCTAGCAAGCCACATTGTATTGGCTCGAGGATATTGTCTCTTGATGAAATTGGTATGTTACTCGATATAAACGTTCACTTCATCCATGTTGTGTAAAATATACAAGTGACCTTGTTCCAACTGCTCACGGTTGATTACTTTCACACGTGATCCCAAAATTCCTTTGCCAAATTGCTCATCAATATTCTTGTCATTATCAGGAGTGTCATTACCACTGAGAAAGTCATTGTAAAAATCCATAACCTTTCTCGCCACATAACCCTCAATAATACTCCCTTCAGGCCGATAACGGTTTCGAATATCACTTTTAAAAACGCTCATGTATCATTCAAAGGGATACATCCAATGCAAGAAAATTGGTCCCGACATTTTCACTTCCCTAGTCAAGTGGACAACAAGATGTACCATGATATCAAAGAACGAC
The DNA here is from genome assembly GCA_963693085.1 of Alisma plantago-aquatica. Taxonomy (NCBI): domain Eukaryota; kingdom Viridiplantae; phylum Streptophyta; class Magnoliopsida; order Alismatales; family Alismataceae; genus Alisma; species Alisma plantago-aquatica. The sequence goes on from OY856409.1 coordinate 1,649,257,618, forward strand.
GGAGGAAAATACATCTCAAGCTGACATAGGGTAACAACCACTTCTCTTTGCAATTTATCGAGAGTATCAGGGTCAATAACTTTGCTGCACAGACTGTTGAAAAAGAAACAAAGTCTGGTGATTGCAAACCTTACATGCTTTGACAATATAGATCTAATTGCCACATGCAATATTTGTTGCATTAGAGTGTGACAATCATGAGATTTAAGACCTATCAACTTCAGATCTTTCATTGATACCAATCTACGGATGTTGGATGAGTAACCCTGTGGCACCTTAACATTTACCAAACATTCACAAAAAGCTTTCTTCTCCTTTCTAGACAATGTGTAACAAGCGGGAGGTAAGTATGTTCTCTGGTTTTCCATTTCACGAAATTTTGTTAATTCTGACCTTATTCCCATTTCACGTAGGTCTAGTATGGATTTTATCCCATCTTTAGTCTTACCTGGTATATTCAACAAAGTACCAATGACACTATCACAAACATTTTTCTCAACGTGCATGACATCGATACAATGCCTGACTGTCTAAGAACTCCAATAAGGAAGATCCCAAAATAGTGACTTCTTCTTGAATAAAGATTTGTCACTCCATGTGGCCATAATACATTTTGATCTCTTACCAAATTCATTGACAAAGTCTTTTACTCTTTCATAAACAACCTCCCCTGGTATAGGTTTAGGTGCACTCCGTTCCTCATTCAATCCATTGAATGCTTTGCGCTTCCTATGATACGGATGGAATTTTGTAAGAAACCTTCAATAACCAAGATATACAGTCTTACCGCCATGTTTTAGTCTTGTTGAATCAGTGTTCTCTTCACATAGAGGACATGCTTTAGCTCCTTTGACACTATATCCAGACAAATTCCCATATGTTGGAAAGTCATTAATAGTGCAAAACAACATAGCATGCAAACGAAATGTTTCTTTTTGTGAAGCATCATAGGTCATCACACATTCACCCTAGAGTTTCTTTAAGTCATCAATCAGAGGTTCAAGATAAACATCGATGTCATTTCCAGGTTGCTTAGGGCCCGATATCAACAATGACAGCATTACGTACTTATTTTTCATACATAACCAGGGAGGAAGATTGTATATAACAAGCATGACTGGCCAAGTGCTATGTTGGCTACTCAATGTCCCGTACGGATTCATCCCATCTGTACAAAGCCCAAGTCTTAGATTCCTGACTTCTTCACCAAATTCAGGGTACAATAGATCAATCTTCTTCCACTGTGGGGAATCAGACGCATGTCGTAGGATCCCATCATTATTTTTCTTAACATATGCATGCCACCTCAAATTCTTCGCATCTATCGGATTGGGAAACAAGCGTTGAAACCGTGATATTATAGGTAGATACCACATCACCTTGGCAGGAGAACCAGTTTTGGACTCCCCCAAAGTTGTCAATTTATACCGTGACGCACCACATTTTGGACAATCTTTCAAATCCACATAGTCCTTTTGAAATAATACACAATCATTCGGGCATGCGTGTATCTTCTTGGCATCCATTCCCATTGGGCACAACAATTTCTTTACCTGGTATGTTGAGATTGGCAGCTCGTTTCCTTCAGGAAGCATTTCTTTCAACAAAGACAACAATGACGTGAAGCTTTTGTCGCTCCATCTATTGTTAGCTTTCAGCTTATATAATCTCAACACAGCGCTAAGCTTCGTAAACTTAGTACAACCTGTGTATAATGATATCTCAGCATCATGCACAATGTTTCTAAAAATGGGAGGTGGATCGGTGTGCTCTAGCCCACAACTATCCAGCATCGCATCAACGATGTCTACTGGAACTGGTTCATTCACATCTACGTCATCGTAGGCAATTTCTTCTTCCACACAAGCACTATCGACATCCACTGGTTTTGAGTTTGAAATCTCTCCATGCCAGTGCCATTCTGTATATCCTTGTATAATCCCGTTGTACATGACATGACTTTTGATTTCGTCACCAGTGCTGACTTTCAAGTTTTTACCGCAATGCCTACATGGACAGTAGAACCTATCTCCAGGTTGTTTCCTATGTTCCTCGGAAAATCTAATAAACTGGTCAAGACCAGAAATAAACTCTGGGGTGCAGCGATTGCGAATGGACATCCATGATCTATCCATTCTATGATCAAAGAGAAAACAAGTATATATTACAACAAGATTAGGGTCTAGGGTTAACAGATTAGAGTTTTTGCATAGTTAAAATTTTAGGCCAACAAATACATGTGTTGTCATTCTTATATATAATAAATGTGTACCACCTATCCCATTCTTGAACACCTAATCTCACTAGTAAGTGTATAATGTGTATTGGGTTTTCGAGAAAATTTCGGCAGCATTTCCCTACTTTTCTCTAAGTACATATGTACTTAGAGAACAAACGGGGAAATGCTACCAAAATTTTCTCGAAAACCCAATACACATTATACATTTACATCCTAAGTGATATTAGGTGTTCAAGAACAGTCTCAAACCGGGGACTATCCAAGATTTACTCCTAATGAGTAAATCTTGGACGGGTTTCTAGGCCAACAAATACATGTGGTGTCATTCTTATACCTACAATCCTAGTTTCATTATTCATATCCTAGTTCTTCAAGTTAGGTGATTAACATTGTCAATATACTCAAAAAGGAAACAAGTTACCAATTTCATAGTTAGGACGGTAGAGATATCCTAAGATCTAGATCTAATGGTTCATAATGAGCATGTGATAAAGTTACATCACTAGATGATTATATAATTTCAAAAGCAGTACACAAATAAATTCAAATGAGTAGATAACTAAATAAAAAAATAGTAGACAAAAAAATACAAATAAATAGATGAAAAATACAAATAAGTAGATGAATAAATCATAAAAAAATCATTACATAAATAAACACAATATGTAAATAACTTTAAAGAAAAATCAGTACATAAATAAACACAATCAGAATATTTTTCAATGGCTTTTGGGGTGACTTGGTGAAATCAGTGCATGTTTTGGGCATCCTTTGTATAGGTTGATATAGGGTTAAATCTAGGGATCAAAAGGTTCATGATCATCTCTTGAATCCAAACCCCAGCAGCAGCCTAGGCGTGCCCTGGCGCCACCCAAGCATCCGCCCAGAGGCCTAACTAGGCAGGGCACCTGGGCTTGGGACCCTAGGTGAATGCCTGGGCTACTTAGTTGCCGCCTGGGTGAGGTCCAGGTCGGCGGCGGCAGAGAAAGCCAGCGGCAGAGGAGAAAAGGTGGACGATCAAAGGGTTACCTTGCTTTAGATGTTCAGCGGCGGCAGAGCAGCAGGAGCGGCGGAGGAGCGGCAGACCAGCGGCAGAGCAGCGACAGTGGAAGCGGCAGAGCAACGGTGGAGGAGCGGCGGAGCAACGGTGGAGGAGCGGCGGAGCAGCAGCAATAGGGGAGCGGAATTTCCAGACGAGCGTGAGAATGAAAAATCGGGAATGAAACAGGAGAGAAAGGGGAACAGTCAGGCTCGCGGGGGTTAATTTATCAATCAACGTCAGTTCTCATGTAAAACTGACAACTATTTACTAATCGTGTTAGTTCTCATGTAAAACCGACAACTATGTTCAATAATAGTCGTCGGTTTCCATAAAAAAACCGACGCCTATAAACATAAGCCGATAACAAAAAATGTTCTCGAACTCATCCAATAGTCGTCGGTGACCTTATAAAAACCGATGCTACAGGTGGTCGATATTTTTGAGGGGACAACGCATGTAAACTCATCCACATCGGTTACTTATGTGAAACCGACGATTAAATTGGGCCCAATTTCTGTCTCACGAAAATACTTTAGTTGTCGGTTTTTAAGTTAAAAACTGACGCCATATGTTAAATTTTGGAGGTAAATTTTTCCCCATGAAAAATTTGGTTTTGGCGGTCGATCTTAGGCATCGGTTGTTTATATAGAACTGACACTAAATAAAAAGCGATACCCGTGTCTGTCCACTCTTCACAGATAGATGTCAGTTTTATGAAATAACCGACGTTGTATACAACTGATGTCGGTTATTTGTATACAACCGACGGCAGTGAATGTGACGTTATAAGCCATTTCTGTAGTAGTGTATACCCACTTTGAAACATAATCCACAACAACCAGTATGTATGAGAATCCGTAAGATGAGGGGACAGGGACCATGTAGTCTATTCCCCATACATCAAAAAGCTCGATTTCTTGCCACAAGGTAAGAGGCATTTCATTTCTTTTAGATATACTCTCGGAAAGTTGACATTTATTGCAGGATCGAACGAAATTATGGGCGTCCTTTGCTATCGTTGGCCAAAACAAACCAGATTGAAGAACTTTGAGAGCGGTTTTCTTTAAACTCATGTGCCCCCTAGTAGGGACAAAATGGCAATGTTCTAGAACAGGGATAATTTCTTCTTCTAGTAGACAACGACGGAAAAGTTCATCCACACATAGACGGAAAAGATATTGGTTCATCCCAGAAATATTTCTTAACATCATGAAGGAATTTCTTTTTATCGTAGTGAGAGGCGGAAGGGTGGATAATTCCTGTAGCTAGATAGTTTACTATATCGGCATACCAACAAAATATGGTGGTAACTTTCATAAGCTGGTCATCGGGTAGGGAGTCTCGGATAGGTATATTGTCATTCTCCTGAGACTCGATGTAACTTAGATGATCAGCGACAACATTTTCCACCCCGCTCTTATCCTTTATTTCTAAGTCAAATTCTTGAAGCACCAATACCCATTGGATGAGTCTGGGTTTTGCAACTTGTTTCTGAATTAGGTATTTGATGGCTGAGTGGTACGTGTATACTATGACTTTCGATCCGATAAGATAGGAACAAAATTTCTCAAAAGCGTAGATGATAGCCAAGAATTCCTTTTCAGTAGTGGTATAATTATTTTGTGCCTCAACTAGCGTCTTTGATGCATAGTATATCACATAGGGCTTTTTGTCTATTCTCTGCCCTAGCACCGCTCCTATAGCATAGTCACTAGCGTCACACATTATCTCGAATGGTTGTGACCAGACAGGTGCTCTCAGAATAGGTGCGGATATTAGAGCATTCTTTAAGGTTGTGAAACTATGTAGGCATCCATGGTCAAAATTGAAATCAGCATCCTTGGTCAATAAGTAGGTCATAGGTTTTGCTATTTTTGAGAAGTCTTTAATAAATCTTCAATATAATCCAGCATGACCCAGAAATGCTTGCACTCCCCTTATGTCTTTTGGCGGTGACAACTTTGAGATGACATTGATCTTCACTTTGTCTACTTCAATTCCTCTTTCACTTACTCGATGTCCGAGGACAACACCTTCGGTCACCATGAAGTGGCACTTTTCCCAATTCAGGATAAGGTTTGTTTCCTCGCATCTTGGTAAAACTTTTCTGAGGTTGAGTAGATAATTGTCAAAAGAGTCTCTGTAAACTAAAAAGTCGTCCATAAATACTTCCATTATGGACTCGGTTAATCTCGCGAAAATTGCTGACATACACCTTTGGAAAGTTGCGGGTGCGTTACACAGCCCAAAAGGCATCCTTCTGAAAGCGTAGGTTCCAAAGGGACAAGTAAAGTTTGTTTTTTCTTGGTCTTCTGGGTGTATTGGAATTTTATAGAACCCAGAATAACCATCGAGGTAGCATAAAAACTTTTGGTGGGCCAAGCGTTCAAGGACTTCATCAAGGAAAGGTAGAGGGAAGTGGTCTTTTCTTGTTGCTTTGTTTAGTTTTCTATAATCGATACACATCCTCCATCCTGTGACAGTCCTAGTGGGTACTAGCTCATTTTTATCATTCATAATGACAGTGGTCCCCCCCCTTTTGGGAACCACTTGGACCGAACTAACCCACTAAGAATCAGAAATTGGATAAATAATACCAGCTTTTAGGGGTTTAAGAACCTCAAGGCGAACCACCTCTTTGAGATTTGGGTTTAGTTTTCTCTGGTGTTCCCATGAAGGTTTAAACTCTTCTACCATGGGTAATTTGTGCATGCAAAAAGTTGGGTTTATTCCATTTAGGTCAGTCATCTTGTATCCAATGACTCTCTTGTGCTTTCTTAATTCAATAAGCATCCTTTCTTCTTGGTCGTCTATTAAAGTGGAACTGATAATGACCGGGCATAATTTTTCTTCGTCAAGGAAAGCATGCTTGAGCCCAACTGGTAGGGCTTTCATCTCAGGTGTCTTGGGTACTTCTGTGGTTTCCAAAATGGTAACAAATTTCAACTCCTCAAAGGTAGCTTCGGGGGTTTCTTCGGCTTGTTCAAGGTATTGCAGATATTGTTGAACTAGTTTGTCAGTTGAGAATTTAGCTTCTAAATTTGTTAAGACATTTTCCAAATCATCAGACGGTTCAAAGGGTTCTTGCTTTAACTGATACATTTTATCAATCGCTTTGGGAAGAAAAACTTCTTCGTGTATGCTAGGACCTTTTAAGCTGCCAAAGACTCTGAATTGAAAAGCTTCCTTTCCCAATCTTAAGGTAATGGTGCCAGCTTCAACATCGATTAGCTTTCTGGCTGTAGCGAGGAAGGGTCTGCCGAATATTATTGGATACCTCAGGTCTTCTTTTATATCCATGATAACAAAGTCACAGGGAACATATGAGTCTTTCCCTACTCTTACTGGGATATCTTCAATAATTCCCAAAGGTGTAGTGATGGTAGAATCAGCCAATTGAATTGGCATTGTTGTAGGTAGCAAATTAGTAAAACCCAATCTTTTACAGATGGAATATGGCATAATGGATATGCTTGCCCCCAAATCGGCTAATCCTTTCTTGCAAGAGGTATTTCTGATAGAACATTGGATGCCAAAAGAGCCAAAGGTCCTTCTACTTCTTTGGCATCTTATTAAGAATGATGTCAGAAGTATTTTGAGCTAATTTGACAGTCTCATGTTCTTCGGTCATATATTTCTTTGATAGTAAAGTCTTCAGGTATTTTGACCAAGCTGGGATTTCAGAAAGAGCATCGAGGAACGGAATATCGACATATAGCTTCTTCATAGCTTCCTTGAATTTCTGAAATCTAGTATCCATCTTAGTTTCCCTCAATCTACCTGGGTAGGGTATCCTAGGCTTATACGGTGGGACTTCTGGTTCCTTGGTAACTTGCTCTTTTTCCTTTTCCTTTCCAGCCTCTACAGATTTTTTATTTTCTTGATTTGTGCTAGCAATTGGGTTAACTTCATTCATATCTTCATCTTCTTGAATGATTTTCATGGCTTCAGTAAGGACACGACCTGACCTTATGGTGATGTATTTCAATTGCTCTTATCTAGATTGATCATGTCTTGGGTGTATCTCTAGTTGACCAACAAATTGCCTATCAGAGGTTTTAGTTGAGCTACAATTTGTGCTAACTAAGTTTCAATAGCTTTTTGTTGGGCTTGCTGGTTGGCAAGCATGGTTTGTTGCAACTGCAGCATTTGTCTTATCAATGACAGTTCATCTGTCGGTGGAGGCAGATTATTCTTTTGTGGATGTTGTTGATACTATTGTGGTTGCTGTTGCTGAGGCATGATGGATAGTTGGGGTTGTTGAACTTGTGGTTGTTGCATTTGGGGTTGCTACAATTGCGGATGCAATGGCGGATGAGTATATTGATAATATGCAGAAGGGTTTCTTGGTTGTGTGAATCCTTGCAATCCTCCACTAAAGTTTCCTTGGTTTTGATTATAATTGTTCTGGAAACCTGGTGGCGATCTATTAAAACCTCCTCCTTGGGTCTGGTGTTGCGGGTTGGCAGTCCCCGTAGGATTCCCATATTGAAAACTGGGATGGTTTCTTGGTTGATTTGGGTTATAATAAACTTGTCCTGACATAGTGTGGATGGAATTTACTTGTTCTGGTGACAGATCCTCAGGTGTATATTGTGGTTCATATTGTGGCTGCGGTGTATGCATGTCCATCATCACATTATATAGGAGACCACATGATAATGTGGGGTGATCGGATGCATGACATGCCTCGCAAGTCATGGTAGCTGCCTTGACCTGTTGGGGGCTCTTCTTTTCTCCAAGTGTCATTTCAAGAACGTATTGCTTGTGAGCGATATTTTTAGGGCTTCGACAATGGCTTTCATTTCCATTGATTCTTCAGCCTTACAAACTTTTATAATTCCCCGGGTGGAGTACCTTCCCCAATTAGATTGGTTCTCGTCCCCAAGCGTAACAATCCTCCAGGCATCTTCATAATACTTTCACATGAAATTCCCCCTAGATGAGGAATCCAAAAATTTCTTAATATCATCACTTAATCCTCTATAGAATGTCTCTATCAGCTGGTTTTGAGAGATTCCATGGTGCGGACATTTCCTCAAAAGTTCCTTAAATCTCTCCCATGATTCTGCCAGTGATTCCCCAGGGAGTTGATAGAAGTGATTAATTTGTCCCCCAATCTCACAAGTCAAGGAAGGCGGAAAGAACTTTTCTAGAAACTTTTCTTCCAAAGGAGCCCAGGTGGTGATTGGCTCCCCATCTAGTGTGTTATACCAGCTCAATGCCCTTCCAGACAAAGTGAAGTGAAACATGTGTAGCATGATTGTGTCGAAAGGAACTCTAGCATGTGGTACTAGCCAACAAAGAGACTTGAATCGCTTTAGGTGGTCCATGCAGTCATCCCCAGCACCTCCAGAAAATGAAATACCTTGCATAATCTAGATCCATTGCGTGCGGATCTCAAAGTTAGGAACATTGATGAGTGGGGGTCTAACTGGGTGATTATCTTCGAAGTTCTTAGGAACGGCATAATCTTGAAGTTGCTTATTTTGCAACACCATCTGAGCAATGGTTTTGGTTGCTTCATTCTCAGCTTGAATGTGGGTCTATTCTTCAGCTCGGACCTCATCTTGAATCTGAGCACGTGTGTCAGCAATAAGTTGTGCTCTTTGAGCTGCTAAGGACGCATTGACTCTTTCCATAACCAGAGCGGCTTGGCACTGTTCGTCATCCATTTGCCTGACTCGTTGGCGTTTGAGTCGGATGCATCGGTGGAAGCTTCATTCTACCTTAGATTCATACTCTGGTTCAAGGGAGAATCTGATGTTATGCAAAGGTTGCATACACGTGTTCTACCTGAGTAGAAAAAGAAACACACTTTAGATAATGTAGAGAAATGATGAAATCAAGATGATATGAATTATGGTTAACGAAAAGTGTAAAATCATAATCAACTAGAAAGGTAACAAGTAAAGATTAAAACGTTATGTTGTCCCCGGCAACGGCGCCAATTTTTGATGGAGCTTCCACTTATGTGGAGTTGTGTGCACCACTAAAAATCCTAGAAATAGTCAATCTCCAAGTTTAGCCTTGTGTATGCTAAAATAATATCTTCACCCATGTATGATAAGATACGTGGAAGTCTTATTGTAGTATAGTTAAGGGTCAAATCCACGAGACAATGGTCTTGTTAAGAGTTTAACAAGATGGAAAATGTTATAATCCTACGTCTCCACTTAAAAGTTGATATTTAGATCAAAGAGTTGATTTGATGGTTAAGCTAATGTGTGGAGAAAGAAAATAACAAGAAAGTAAACTTAAGGTTGTAAACAATATTTAGAAACCACTAGGAGGTGATTGGGTTTCACCACCACTACGCATGGATCTAAACATACATCACAATAACTTGTCTTGCAAAGAAAAGAGTCTAAACCGTTAGTATCTTTGTAGACTTCGCTTCCTTTTGGATAACTAACTATGAGAAATGTGGAAGTGTTGCAATGCCAGACATCCCCAGACGAATGGTCACTTACTTTGCATCACTCCCCTCACAAAGTGTGTTCCTCGACCTGTTAAGGTTGTACTTTCATACGTCAACTGATTCCATTTCATAGTATGAAAGTACAACAATGGAGGTAAGTTTACTCCGCTCCTTGAGGAACGCTCCTAGATATCGAACCAGGCGTATGGTGACTACATACAATCTGGAACCAACAAACAGTCAATATTTGAATCTAGAAGTACAAACATAGACAATTTGCACTAACAAATAATAGATAACACAAGTTGGTGATCAAGCAACTAGCATTCATTAAACGATTGATGTTGAACTAGAAAGATAGTGTTTTTCTATTGCAAACTTAAGAATTACAATGTATGAAATGAAAACATGGGTAGCGAGGCTAATCCCCGCACCCTAGTGTATGAGACTACTCACTCATGGCAAGAACAAAGAAGGAGGCGGGAAGAGAGAGAGAAAGCATCATCTCCACGTAGGAGGGAGGAAGATCGACCCCTTGAAGGAGAGAGCAACTATCTTCACACCGCGTAGTGGTCTTGATGAAGAATCCTCCACTTCCCACCTTCTTATGTTGATGAGAGAGGAGGTAGCTTGAAGATGGAGTATGGATTTTGAACCAGGAGCCTTTGGGCAAAGGATGGAGGTGGAACAGCTCTGGAGTGATTGGGGCAGCCTCTGGACGTCCAAGAAGTTGATTCCAAATGAGGACTCCTTAGGTCCTATTTATAGGCTTCCAAAGAATCCCAAACGGTCTTGGGATCGTTTGGGTCTTTAATGGTTTGGGGACCGTTTGGCATCAAATGGTCTCGAGACCATTTGGGATCATACGGTCATGGGACCGTTTGCCTTCATTCGGTTGCCAAACTATTTGCCTTTATTCAGTCTTGGGACCGTTTGAGTTCATTCGGTCTTGGGACCGTTTAGACTTCATTCGGTCTCCAGACCATTTGCTTTTATTCGGTCTTGGGACCATTTGAGTTCATTCGGTCTTGGGACTGTTTGGATCCATTCGGTCTTGGGACCGTTTGGGTCCATTCGGTCTTGGGACCGTTTGGGTCCATTCGTTCTTGGGACCGTTTGAGTTTATTCGGTCTTGCGACCGTTTGTGTCCATTCAGTCTTGGGACCGTTTGAACTTCATTCGGTCTCAGGACCATTTGGCCTTTATTTGGTCTCGGGACCATTTGAGTTCATTCGTTCTTGGAACCGTGTGGACTTCATTCGGTCTCTAGACCATTTCCCTTTATTTGGTCTCTGGACTGTTTGAATTCATTCAGTCTTGGGACCGTTTGGACTTCATTCGGTCTTGGGACCATTTGGGTTCATTCGGTCTTGGGACCATTTGCCTTTATTCGGTCTCGGGACCATTTGAGTTCATTCAGTCTTGGTACCATTTGAACTTCATTCGTTCTCCAGACCGTTTGCCTTTGTTCAGTCTTGGGATCGTTTGAGTTCATTCGGTCTTGGGACCGTTTGGACTTCATTCGGTCTCCAGACCGTTTGCTCCTTTTGCAATTTTTTTTGGGTTTTTCTGTAAGAAGAAGGAGATAAATGTTAGCTTAATGGTGAATTCATGATAACACAGAAAGTTAAGGATTATTTCTAATTTATCTAAGAAAGAGTATGGAAAATTAAGAAAAACTAGTAAGATAACATCACAAAAATGGGAGGTTATCAATATTCTATTCAATCAATGCTAGAGGTGTAACTCCTAGTAGTAGGGTTTTCATGGGACCACAACATTGATTCTATCATATATATATCCCAATTTCACATCCCAATTTTAGGATGAACTACATTATGCCTTGGGTTCAAAATCAAGTCAACCAATCATTCAAAACCTCACACAGATGGCCAATCAAAGAGGACTACTTGGACCTTGGAGTACATGTTAAAATCATGTGTTTTGTAGATTTTTGGTACTTGGTATTAATATATAAGTCATATGGAGTTTATCTATAGTAAAGATCATCGTTCCAATATATGGAGGGTTCCATACTAAGCTTTGTTTTTATAGAAGATGTAGATCTCCAAACTATTGGTATAAAGTCATTAGAAGCAACTCTTATGCCTAAAAGTTGTGTAGAATACAAAGAGGATTAAAGTAATTAGATAACAGCTCAAAGCGGGCCAATATAATCAAAAGAGCTATACTGACTTGATTTCATATCCTGACTTTTAGGATTTTCAAACAAAATAATCTTGTCTTGGTTAATAATGAATTATAGAAATAAAATTACTAGAGACTAGTTTGAGACCTCTTTAGTAGATGAAACTACAAATAGTAAGTAATGGTGTATTTTTATATAATTTGAAGAAAAGAGGTTAAGATAACCATGTCTTATGGATGTTTAATTTGATTTTATTAATATTTATGAGGTAAAGTGATATTGTGGTAATCATTTGAAAATCAATAAACAAGCTAAGAATCCATGTGTATTTTACAAACTACCTTTCTACAGGGAGAGCTTTTGATAATATTGGTGAATATATATGAGGAATATGATTTTTGATGTATGTGTTATTGGGATAAATATGTGTTATGTCCTTAAAGAATTCATTTTTTGTCTCCTTTTTGTTCAAGAGGGAAGTTACAGATAAGGTATCATCGATAAAAGCTTGTTTCATTTGGAGTTATTGCTTGAAAGAATTTTGAAAGAACAAGGTTCATATTTGAATGGATGGTTAACTATTACTCTATGATTGATCGATTCATCAATTTATGTGATGTACATACATTTGTTTTCCACTAAATTTGACTTTGGGGTGTGCTAACGGTAAGGAAGAATTTGCATGGTCCTAGGACCGGGATCTTGTGGCTCTTCTCTTGTCATCAACCTTCAGAAATCATAGGAGATGATGGTAGAAATCAAATGTGACCTTCCCTTTCTGACCAACCCCTTGTTTGCAATCAAACCCCACTAGTGACCAAAGTTTTAGAGATTTGTTTGTGAATTTATTTTGATCCCTTGATTGATGGTTAGAGAGAGAGAAGCTATTACAAACAAATCCATGTCCCCTCCACTATGTTGCATTCACATCACCATTAGGGTCCTTGAAAGGGTGAGTGTTATGCAAATATTTTTGTCACCCCCAAGGCCACCATCAAGCCCATCAAGGGTTGGCAGTGTCATCTATAGCCTTTTAGATTGTAAGGGAGGTCTAGGGTGTGTCTTCCCCTTTTCTCTATCACATCGAGCTATACCAAGGAGCTCTAAAATCTTGAAAACTCTAAAATCACATCATGAAGAAACATGTAGGGGATACAAAGCTTCTTGACAACAACAATCGTAGGAAGAGGATACGATAGAGGCTACTTTTACTCAACATCCACCCTTTATGTTGCAGTCGTGCACTCATGCATATAATAGAAATGGAAATAATCATATATATATATATAGAGAGAGAGAGAGAAGTCATGATACACAAAGTGTATTACAACCTTAATATAATCAACTTTCCTACCATTAGATTAGTTGTTGATCAGATGAGTAGATTCTCCACATGTTTCTACGATAACTAGACCTGTCAAATGGGTGGGTGGGTTGGGTTTGGGTTGGGACGTTGCGGGTGTGGGTCTGGCGGGTGTGGGTCAAAAAGATACACTTCTAAACGGGTGGAAGAAAAGCACACCCAAACCCGACCCAGCGGGTTGCCCGCAGATGCCCATATAAAATGTGTAAAATTAACAAAAAGTTACCAGTTACTTTTTAACACTAAAAACAATATTTGAAATAGCTTGTAACTATTATTTTTATGTCAAATATAGTTCAAAAGAACCAACCAACTACTATGTTTGACGTCAAACTATTTGATTAGTTTTTCATATATGGTTATACAAACTTAATGAAAAATTAGAAGCTAGTTGTATGTTGATATAAATTAGAAAAATCTATGTCATTTTCATAGATAAATATCACAAGAAAAGATACATAATTTTGTCATGTAACATTAGACATTCCTAATATTACAAGGAGTCAGGATAGAACACACTCAAGTGTAGAGATCGCACGAATACACTCAAGTGTGTTTACATATCAAGACTATTTTTTTTACAAAATGTAAACCATTGATCTTCACTATCATACTATAACTAGGCTACATACCAATTTTGAGCCCATTTGGATGAGTGCAAGTCACTCATCCAAGGGCAACAAAATCGACGCACGAAACTAATTTGAAATGCATAATTTATAATTTTTGCGGTCTTTATAACATGACCTACAAACGACCAAATGTACTCAAATTTTGTATATGAGCTATTCACAAGATGTTTAATAAGATCAATGGATTAGATTTTTGAAAAAAAATTGCATCATGAAAAACTACTTGAGTGTATTTTGCTCTGAATACACTCGAGCGTATTCTAGCCTGACTCATATTACAAGTACTTGTTATTTCCTATTGCAAATACAAAATCAAGAGAATACAATTGTTGTTGGTAAAAGTAAAGAATTAACTTGTACAAAAGAAGCAACATATTTTAATAGGTGTATGTGTATATTATGTATATAAACATATTTGCTTCAATTAATTGGGTCACCCGCGGGTGCCCGCGGATCACCCATGAAACCCGTTAAATAAACAGATGGGTATGGGTTTGGGTGATTTTCAGCGGGTGGTAAATTTTGCCACCCAAATCCAACTTAAACGGGTCGACCCATGGGTGCCCACAGATTTTGTCCCAGTTTGACAGGTCTAACGATAACTCCAGCCATAACCGCCTAACCTCTCTCTTGTCCATAGTTTTCATCCTTCTCTCCCTCTTTCTTCACAGAAAGCACTCCTCTCCCTTCCCCTTGACCTATCCTTCTTGCCTAGTCTATCACTTCAGCATATTTTTGTTTCATGTTCGAAAACATCCAAGCCAACTAAAAAATTATATTTTAGTTGCTATTCTTGTCACGTGTTTGCTTTTTTAAACAATGATATCGCAACGACATTACATGAATTTTTAAAATGACACAATAAACTCATCACTAATCTTTTACTTTGGTTGTTTTCTATGTCACTAATCTTTTACTTTGGTTGTTTTCTATGTTTGGAAGTGTGGTTTACTCAACATGCCTCTGAAAAAAATCTATCCGGAAGTGAGAAAAGAAGAAAGAAGAAGGAAGATGAGCAATTTCTAGCTATTCAGAATGGTGCGCTTGATAAATTTATTTCCATTATCCTACAAACTTCTAAATATGTTGATAATCCTAATCAATCTAATGAAAAAGTGAATGAATGATGATGATCATGTTACTATAGAAGTCAAAAATGTAATTGAGAATGAAAATGTTGATGAGGTTGAGGATGATACTGACGTCACTGATTTAAATGTTGGCAACTTAGACGGTGTTGAACAACTTCTCCCTCCATTTGATATTTATGATCTCTTAAATTGGGATAATATTGACAACAAAGTTAGGGATATTTTAGTTAAAAGGCCCTAAAAGATAACTGAATCTTGTGTTTCCTTTAGATGACAATAAGAGGCACTTCTCATATGCTTATTATTCTCAAAAATTGAGCAATGGAGAGACTCGTGATAGGAAGTGGCTAGCTTACTCAAAACATGTTTATAAAATTTATTGTTTTTATTGTAAGTTTTTCAAGTCTGACAACAATAAAAGTACACTAGATCATAATGTGTTCAAAGATTGGAAACATGTTAGTGAGAGAACTCAAAGAGTAAGAGAATAGCATCGAGCATCTCACTAATATGAGCACTTGGCATGAATTAAAAGGAAGATTTAGCAATGAGCAAATTGTTGATAAAGAATTGCAGAAAGAAATTTCAAAGGAGAAAGAGTGTTGAAGACAAGTTTTATTAAGAATAGTGTCTGTCATTAAGTGTCTTGCTAAATGTAATTTAGCTTTTCGAGAATCAAATGACAAATTTTTCCAAGGTAGCAATGGAAACCTTTTGGGGATAATTGAAATGCTTGCAGAATTTGATTTGGTAATGCAAGATCATGTTCGACACATTCAGGATCATGAGATTCACCATCATTATCTTGGCCATTCAATTCAAAATGAGTTGATATCTCTTTTAGCCCATAGTATTAAGAGTTCTATATTAAACATCATTAGAGGGGCTAAATAATTCTCCATAATTCTTGGTTATACTCATGATGTGAGCCACCAAGAACAAATGACTCTCATTGTACGATGTGTGAACATATCTGGTCAGAAAATAAAAATAGAGGAGTTCTTTTTAGAGTTTTTGAAAGTTGATGATACGACTGGATTGGGGATTTTTAATGAACTTGTAAATACTCTTGAGTCTCTTGATCTTAATGTGGAGGATGTGAGAAGTAGGGGTGTAAACGGTGCGGGTACGGTGCGGGTCTGGCCATACCCATACCCATACCCATCTTATTTAGTGGGTCTGGTTCCGGTTCTAGACCTGTATAATACAAAACCTAGACCCGCACCATACCCGTACTCGCAATAATAGCGGGTATGCAGTGCGGGTATGCGGGTAAGCGGTTCTATAAAACATCATATTGTTTATGTAAGAGAAATGACTATGTTATATATATTTAACACAACAAGATATTGAAATCATATAGTATATTAACATGTAATAGTTATATTAGACAATGCTATATTCTATACAATAAAATTAATTGAGTAATTGTTTACATATTTGCAGTCATGATCGTAACATTTAATTTATGTAAAAAGTAATGTAGATTAGTAGACATTTTGATTTTAAATTTACATATGATGTTCATTATTGTAACTAGAATAGTTAATTCTTAGTTATATGACTAGTCTCAACCTTAGAGTAGGATATAATCTCAATAATTATATTAATTAGACTAGTAAAGTATAATATATATAACATATTATTTTAATAGTTACTTATGTATAGAGGGTACACGGGTCTAGCGGGTCTGGGTCCAAGCATACCCATTATTGGACCCACTTATATGCGGGTCCAAGGGTATACGGGTCCAAGGGTATGTGGGTATAAAAAATTAGACCCGTGACGGGTTTTTTAAGGGTCTGGATTTGCGGGTCCGCGGGTCTACCCGTACCCATTTACAACCCTAGTGAGAAGTCAAGGTTATGACAACAGTTCTAATATGAAGGAAAACACCAAGGTGTGCAAAAGCGATTACTCGAGGTAAATCCCAGAGCGTTGCATATGCCTTGTGCTTATCATAGTCTTAATCTCACTATTAGTGATATGGCTCATTCTTGTGTTCCGGTTATTTCTTTTTTTGGAATTATACAACACATATATGCATTATTTGCAAGTTCTTTGAACAGGTGGAAGTATTTGCTTGACAATGTCTCAGGTTTGACTATTAAATCACTGTCCAATACTCATTGGGAGAGTCATATTAAAAGTGTCAAAGATGTTAGATTTCAAGCTCCTCAAATCAGGTTGGCTCTATTGGAATTATCCAAGTCTCGTGATGATACTAAGACACAAAGTGAAGCAAACAGTCTGGTTTACTCGATGGAGATTTTTGAGTTTCTATTGGATATTATTATTTGGCATGATATCTTATATATTGTTAATATAGTAAGTAAGAAGTTGTAATCTAAATATGTATGTATTGATGCTACGATTAAGTTATTGAAAGATATGGTGTCTTTTCATGAGAAATACAGAGATGAAGGATTTGTTTCTAGTATTGTTGTTGCTACTGAGATTGCCTCTTAGATGAATGTTGAGCTAACTTTTTAAGTTAAGTGTCGCATTGGGAAAAGAAAATTTGATGAGAATGATGATGATGATGATGATGATGATGATGATGATGATGATGATGATGATGATGATGATGATGATGATGATGATGATGATGATGATGATGATATTCAATCAGAGAAAGAGTTTTTTCAAGTGAATTACTTTTTAGTGGTTGTGGATATGGCAATCTCTTCTTTGAAGGAGAGATTTGAGCAAGTGAAGATATTTGAAGATACTTTTAGATTCCTATATAACTCAGAGATTTTAAAATTATTGGATGAAGCTACCTTAAAGGCATGTTGCACTAAGTTTTGTGCTACTTTTTCTCATGTAAGTTCATCAGACATAAATTTAGATGACTTTTTTTTCGAGTTGAAAGTATTGCATGCAAGTTTTCCAGAAGAGCAAAAGTCAACTATTGAAGTTCTTGAATTTGTGAAAGATGCAGATTGTTTCCATCATATTTCAATTACTTATCGTATTTTGCTGACAATGTCAGTGACAGTAGCGTCTGTAGAAAGGAGTTTTTCCAAGCTAAAGTTGTTGAAAAACTACCTTAGATCATCAATGTCTCAAGAAAAATTGAACAGTTTGACAATGTTATGCACTAAAAGGATATGTTGGGAAATATTGATATTAACACTATTATTCAAGATTTTGCATCTAGAAAGGTTTGAAGAAGTTGTTTTATATGATGAGTGAAGCTTGATAAGGAGATATCTATATTTAATTTTTACATTCTTTTTAGTTTGATTCGTAAGATCGTGTTCTGTTTTTTTATATGATAGTTTTGACAATTATGACTAAACTTGTGTTTATTTGAATTTGTTAAATAAGAATATAAAGAGGACTCATTTTTTATCTTCACTCCGGACCCTCTAAAATGTCTGCAACGGCCCTGGCCACCGCTGACCGTTGATCCTCATCTCCATCGGTAGCAGCCGGCGACCAGCCAATTGATTCCCCTTCTAACTTGTAAATCACCTTGCTACATGGATGTTATTAGTTGTCAGCCAAGATCCACATAATCCGTATTCTGTGGAGCCATTCGAGCGTATATCGTAGAGTCATCAGACAAGGAGCCGCGACTCTGTGTGTGGGAGTTGAGATTGCCGCACATTAGCAGCATGCAAAAATTAAGTCGTCCGACAAGGAGCCGTGTCGGCGCCGATAGATTTGCAGAACTAGGTGATCACCTACTGCAACAAGTGATAAGTTAAATTGGTGTACGGTTCGCAGCAGGATGTTTCGATACTCAAAGCACAAGCAAATCAATTTTTAACAGTCTAGCAGTTGCGCGAGCTGCATAAAGTTTAGGAAAAAAAACAAATTTAGCACATTTTTACAAAAATATTTACCAACATAACACATTTTGTAAAATATTTTTCAAAGTAGTGTGGAGCGTTTTGTAACCAGAACTGAAAAGTGCCACAATAATTGGCGTGTCTACTTTTAAATTAAAAAAAATTAAAAAAAAATTAAAAAGTCACATGAAGTAGTGACGCTTTCTATTTGCACTCAACATTGAATACTCAATATTGAATACAAATGGAAAGCGTGAGTGCAAATGAAAAGTCACTTCATGGCATTTTTTATTTTTTTATTTTTTTTTTAAATTTTTATTTAAAAGTAGACACGCCAATTATTGTGGCGTTTTTCAATCTAGCATATAAAAATGCCACAAAAAGTAGCGGGTTCCACACTGAATGTGTTATATTAGGAAATATTTTACAAAGTGTGTTATATTAGTAAATATTTTATAAAAGTGTGCTAAATTGTTTTTGTTTTTCCGAAAGTTTACTCGTACGTGGAGTGCGATTGGCTTCGCTGGAACTTGTAAAACCGCTTCTTGTTCAGCACGTTGCGCGTGACGACGACAAGAGGAGCGAACACCCCTTTATCCTCGTTGATGTTGCCCATCCTTACGATGGACGTGCACTGTGACGAGCTGGTGGAGGTTGTGCTCGCCGGTAGTGAAAGGCGAGGACACGCCCCAGAACGCCGAGGAGGAAGGCAGCAGGGCCTCCGCTCCAGCCGAGACGGACACTAGCTACGGCCATGGAGCTTTGGTGGGTAGTGCTTACTAGAAAAGCTAATCGACGTCAAGGTATGCTTGGTAGGAGGAGCGTCAGCTAAAGGGTTGTGTTTGTTGAAAGGGAAATGAGGCTGACTTGTCAACTATACGAGTTTGTCGTGCAGGCATCAACAATAGATTATGGCAGTGCAGCAGCAGGAAAACGGAGAAGGAAGAAGAAGAAAGACCGAACCTATATGAATCATGCAGAAGGATCACATCCACTTGATTCTCAAAAACAGAACAAAAGGAATCGCATCTGCTAGAGTGGACAAAAGTGCATGATAGAAGAATAGAGGGTGTGTACGTGGAGGCTTTCATTGCACAGCTAAGCAAGATGAGCTAGCGAGGTTTGCTGCACTCTAAACTGCATATAAATACATTAAAGAAAAAAAAACAATTTAACATACTTTTACAAAAATATTTACCAATATAGTACACTTTGTAAAATATTTTCCAAAGTAGCAGCACACTTTGGTATGAAAACGTCACTTTGTGTGGAGCTTTTTGTAATCAGGACTGAAAAGCGTCATACTAATTGGCGTGTCTATTTTTAAATAAAAAAAATTGAAAAACGCTAGCTTTCAACTTACACTTAATATTTAGTACAAATTGAAAGTACCACTTCATGTGGCGTTTTTATTTTTTTTATTTTTTTTTCAAATTTTTATATATAAAAGTGGGCACGCCAATTATTGTGGCGCTTTTCAAACCCGCATATAAAGAACGCCACTAAAAGTGGCGGGTTCCACACAAAGTGTGCTATTTTAGAAAATATTTTATAAAATATGCTATGTTGGTAAAAAAAATTATAAAAGTGTGATAAATTGAGTTTTTTTCCTAAATACATTGCAGTTTTGGTCGCCACCGCCAAAAATGGTTTATTACTCGTAACACACATTGCACGTAAAACATATACATGATCTCAACCTGACGCTGGTCGACGGGGTCTGTCGAGATCTTCTTCTCCAAGAAGAACGCCTTCCTCGCCACACCGAACATCAACTTCATTGTGCTCTTTCTCTCTCTCTCTAGTCTCTCTAGAGAGAGAGAGAGAAGCTAGTGTCCACTTGAATGTATCAAAGACATTGTACACTTCAATTATTTTTAAAACGGATGAGGTGTACGGTGCCTCTGGTGCACTCGAGTGTACACTAATTTGACTCATATATAGAGAGAGAGAATTAGGCTAGAATACACTCGAGTTTATATATCTCAGAATACAATCAACTTTTAAGCCGTTGGATTTTTTAGCACTACTGTCGCTCGTTACTTCTGTAAACCAGCCGTTAATGGCCCTCTACCCGTGACTCCCCTTTTCCGATCTCTCTCTCCTAGTCTCTCTCTCCCCTCTCTCTCTCAGTGACAACAGAGCAATGTCAACGGTGCAATGTCCTGTGAATTTGAGTAAGCAGCGTTGAAACCAATTTGAGTAAGCAACTCAGCCACACCCTCCAGTGATATCCCTCCAGCAGTCAGGTGCAGCGGCCCGTGTGCAGCGCCGCCAGTGTACAGCGTCGACGTTCCAGGGAACACCACCGGCAACCACCGGTGCTCAGGAAACAACCACTCCAGGGGAACTCCACCGCCGCTCAGGCGGCAACTACTCCAAGGGAAGACCACCAGCGCTCCCCCTCCCTCCTTCCCTATATGTCTCTCTTGTCAGTGACCCAACAACCTCTCTCACATCAACGACTAGGATGGTCGGCTATGTAATTGGTGTGTTGGATCTCGAGAGGCCAAGTTTGTACTGCTGCCGCCATCCATAGTAAGTAGTTGGCGCCTCCCTACAAGAATATGGCAGTCTGTAGTAAGCAATCGTCAGCCACAGTTGGATAGGATAATCAGGCTTTTTTCTTCATCTAAGTAGGTATCCATATAGTTTTCCCTAAATCTGTGTAATCTTCATATCAGTATAATTTTATACATATATCCAAACTAAGTATGGATATATTTTTCCCTGATGTTATTCTTTTCTTGTTTACGATATGGAAGGTTATATTCTAGTTTTTTCTGATATGGCACTAGCACAGCAGAACTACCCATACATGGTTAGTACTTATTTTCCATTGTTGTTGTGGTCTCATTTGTTCATTAAACAATTTATCACCTTATTGTTTCACGGTCTATAAATATAGGATTGCTTATTTTCTTTTTGTTTAGATATGAATTTTCGTCATGATGTGGACGACATGGCAGGAATTGATTGGTTGGGTTATGACCAAGTCATGGATGAAAATGAAAATCTAGCGAAAGAAAATGAGACCGGTATAGAGGATGAAAGGGTTGAAGTACAATCTGAACTAGAACCTTTCATAGGTCTGCAAATTGATAATCTTGATAAAGTTGAAGAGTTTTATAATAAATATGCATATCGTATTAGATTCAGCATAAGGAAGGGAAATCAATATGTCTCAGCTAAAACTAAAAAAAATCACAAGCAGGGCCTTCATGTGCTCTAAGGAAGGGATTCATAAACCTAAGATGAAGGAAGGCAGTGGTCATAAGGGCACCCCATAAAAAGATATCATTTCAAATAGAACAGGATGCAAAGCTCAAATGTGAGTCAAGCTAGAAGAGGACACAAAGTGGGTAGTTGCAAGGATTGAGAACGAACACAACCATGATCTTATCAATAGTCCGTCTATAAAGAGGTTTCACCGCTCACACCGTCGCATGTCTTCTGAGGTTCATGATTTGATTCATGCAATGCATGATCAAAATATTTCTGCTGCACAGATAATGTCTTGTATTGCTAGCCAACAAGGAGGAATCTGTAATGTCACATTCACAAGAAAAGATTTAAGCAACACACTTGTTTCTATATAGAGGAGGTACATAGGTGTTGATGTAGCATCCACACTAGAGCATTTCAAAAAGTTGCAAGCAATAAATCTTGTGTTCTTCTACTATGTGTTATTTGATGATGAGGGATGTGCACGCAATATCTTCTGGGTAGATGTGAGATCAAGAATGGCATATCAAACATTTGGAGATGTGATTACATTTGATACAACTTACATGACTAATAGATACAATATGCCATTAGCACCTTTTATTGGGGTGAATCATCACAAGCAATCTACTTTGTTTGGTTGTGCTTTATTACGAGATGAGACTGCTAACTCCTTTGCTTGGGTTTTTCAGACATTTCTGGAAGCTATGTATGAAAAGCACCCGAAGGCAATCTTAATTGATCAAGATCATGCAATGAAGAAGGAAATTCGTATTGTATTTCCTAATGCACTACATCGTTGTTGTCAATGGCACGTAATGAGAAAACATGTGAACATCTAGGTGTGATATATGGTACTGTTGTCGGGTTCTGTGAAGAGTTCCAATCTTGCATCAATCATCCCATCACTATTCTTAAGTTTGAAGAAAGATGGAAGAATATGATAACATCATACAATTTGGGTGACAATTCACATCTAACCTTGTTGTGGAATATCAGAGAGCAATGGATACTTGTATACTTTAGAGACACATTTTTTGCCAACATGTCTACAACACAATGGAGTGAGAGCATGAATGCAATATTCAAATATCATGTAAACAATCATTTGCCCTTGTTTAAATTTGTCCAAGAATTTGAGAAGGTGGTTGAAAACTGTCATGACAAAGAGGATGAATAAGACTATAGAACTAAGGATGGACAACCAACATTACAGTCTTATGCTCCCATTGAGAAACATGCAACGGATATCTACACAAGATTGGTTTTTAAAGTTTTCAAAGAGAAAATGAAGTTGACCTCATGCTATGATATAGAGGAGGTTCACAAAGATTCTATATATCAAATTTCACGTGTTGCTGGTGAGTCACTTGCATTTATATCAAAAAATAGCTACCAAGTACATGTCAATCTAAATAATGAAGAATTCTTTTGTGAATGCAAGCTATTTCAATTTTCTAGAATCTTATGTGGTCATGTACTAAAAGTGATGTTTTATCTTAAAGTTCATAAGATACCACCTCTATATGTGCTGAATAGATGGACTAGAGAAGCAAAAACTACAAGTACAAATCATTGTATTGAAGAGAATCTTATGGATGTTAATGGTAGTACCCCCTTTGGGTAGGTATAACTCACTTTGTATATCAGCAATGAAATTAGTTGGCCTTGCTTCTAAACACAAGGACACTTATCTTAATGTGCAAGAGTTATTTGAGAAAACTTATGAAGACATGATGTTGTTGCAAAAGAGTATAGAAATGGATTCACGTGAAGAAAGCATCCCATCATCTGAAACTCATATTCCAACACAAGGTAGTCAATGTGTGCTCCGAAATCAAGAAGTGGAAGTTGACTTGGCCCCTCGAGATCCACCACTGTCACATTGTAAAGGAAATAGGAAACCACAAAGGTTTAAGCCACAAGCAGAGTTAGAAGCAAAAAGACAACGGACATGCAGTACATGTAACGGAAAAGGACACAATAGTCGTACATGCAAATCTAACGTATATTGGTTTAGTTGATCTTAATTTCAATACATTTATGTGAACTTTGATGATGTTGTTGAAAAATAATGCTTAGGATCTTACATTGCAGGTTGTCAAAGACACATCTACTACTCATGATACGGACCAAATTGACGAGTGTGACGAAGAATAATGGCAATGTGGCTTGACTTGAACGTGGATGATAGATTGCAGCGAATTTTGAGTGTTGAATGTAATTGGGATCAGATTTCTACTGAACCTATCTTTTATGTATCAATTTGTGTTGAGCCTATCTTTTATGTACCAATTTATGTTGAACCTATCTTTTATTTACCCATTTCTGTGGAACCTTTGTCTTTTGTGTACTTGAGAAGAATGTTTAGTGATGAATGACCAAGTCTCTTTCTGGCCGTTAGTGGTTCACTTATTCTCAATGTTGCATACTAATATGGTTGTGTATTTTGTATTGTATTATGTGCAAATTTTGTTGCAGTAGTAGTGACATGATCGTTTGCATTATCTATGAATTTTGTTGCAGAAGTATGTTGCATTATGTGTGAATCAGTGGCATAGTAACGGTTGGGTTGGATTAACTGGTTGGTGTTCTAGCCATGTTTGTTAAGCGGACTGTTGAAATTGGTCTTCAATGTTTGTGAAGCGGACTGTTAAAATTGGTCTTAGTAGTTAATTGGATTGCTGGTTGTTTGTTAAGTGGACTGGTCAGTTAGACTGCAGTCCTCATTGTACTTGAGAAAAATTTGTTGTCCTAATAAGACCAGTATGATACAATGTGATGTCTCTACTGAGCATAAGGTCAGCTCCATTCATTCTTATACTGTGACAAATCTAGATAGTCTGTCTACCGTGTAAGCTCATGCAGTACCATTACAAGGCAGATACTATATTAATAAAGCTCATCTGCCAAGAACATTTGATCTGATTTTATAAGGAATCAGCATTGCTCTTGCTGGCAGTTAGTGGTTCACTTAAATGTGGGATGATCATATGAATTGTGTATTTCGTATATGATTCTGTGTGAAATTGGTTTAACTACAGTGGTGACCATGTCAATTGGCCTTATTAAATATGTGGTTTAACTTTTTGTCTTGTTAAATATGTGGTTTAGCAATATGGATTATGATACAATTCGTTGGGCATCTACTACAGCAATTTGATGTAATAAACACATGATTTAACTTTTGCCTTAGTAAATATATTGTTTAGCTGTCTTATTAAAGTTATTTCCTCTGTATAATGTGCTCGTCATCAGTATATTCCAACACAGCGGTCATGCCAATTCATTATTTAAATGTCAATTGTACATTCCAACACAGCGACCATGCCAATTGATTATTTAAATGTCAATTGTATGGCATTGATTATTTAATTGATTGTGTGTAATAAGCTTGCCATCTGTATGGCATTGATCATTTAATTCTCACGTAACATAACCAGAGACTCAAACAATTTCCAAACCATTTTAGGAAGCTGGAATTAACTTGTATTCATCCACATTCAGTCATTGATCTAAAACACCCATGTCAACCAAGTCGTTTCAAATACCCAACAAGATGCAAAGACACACAATGATAGCAAGCCATATATTTCTCGTAATTCATTCATTCATTGATTTAAAAAGATATTACAATCCATCAAGTTCAGTTATTGTTGTCACTAATCAACCACATTGCATTTACAATTGCAATTTGATCCGGAAATCTCAAGTACAAGTAGTATCCAGGAAGCCACTAATACAACCATAGAATATCTATATTTTGTAGTTGCTCTTTGTTCCTTGATCCTTGCCATCTTTACTTCTCCCTCATATTGTAAATTCTTGGACTATTCATTAGTTGTTAAACTTGAGTCGTCCCATTCAAAAAAATTACAATATGGAAGTCATTGCAAACAATAAGAAACATATTACATTCAATGCATTCCATAGAACTCCCTGTAAGAAATACAAAAAGAATCACCTCTTTGTTGTAATTCGGACAACCAAAGAATGCTCGACCATAGTTCTTCTGCGTCTTAGCTATTTAAGCCTCAACTAATTCGCCACATTTGCAATACTTGACTCTTCTTCTCATCATATATCTTTGACTAAAATTTTTTGAACATGTTAAAATTGTGCAACTGTTTTCATTTTTAGCCATACCTTGGGATGACTAAACAGACACAAAAAAAGCAAAAATTATACGCAATCAGTAAACATACACGAAGCATATGAATTGTAGCTAAATTAGTAACCATAAACTATGTTGGGAGGATCCGTGTAGACACCTAAAGGCCCCATAAATCATGTTGGGAGGACCGCAAGATGTCTTAGAAGATCACTCACACTGCAGTTCTCTTCATTTAATAGAATAGGAAACCAGAAATGAAGGGATACGAGAACCTGAAGCAAGGGAAGCAGTAATAACAAAATCAAGGGGAAAATGAGAACCTCAATCAAGGGAATCGCTGCCTCCCCCAACCTGCGATCTGGAAGCTAGAGATGCAACCGTCGGGCAAAAAGCCTCGTCGCTGATGAGAGAGAAATAGGGAGGGAGGGAGATCGTCGGAGGCATGTTCCCCTGGAGCAGATGCGGCTGCGTTTTCCTCCTCCAGCTAGCCAGTTGTCGATTGGGTTTTCCTCCTCCGGCAAGGTTTTCCTCCACGATGCTTAAAGAAAAAGAACAGGTGAGCGTTGGAGATTAGCCGTTGAAGAGGGCAATCGTCGGTGAGGTCGTCGGAGCTCAGGGACAGTAGCCACTGAAGGGGTTGTAAACGATGCTTGCCCTCCCGCAAAATGGTCGCCTCTGTGTAAGAGAGAGAAGAGAAGGGGACTGCGATTGCGGGGGAGAGAGAAGAGCAGGGGACTGAGAGGGACGAAGAGAGAGATCATGAAAGGGGGATCACAGGTGGAGGGCCATTAACGACTGGTTTACGGAAGTAATGAGCGACAGTAGTGTTTTTGACAGATTTGATCAGATAAGAATTCCAATGGCTTAAAAGTCAATTGTATTCTGGGCAAAGAGAGAGAGAGTCAGACTAGAATACACTTGAGTGTATCCGAATCGGAATACACTCAAGTAGTTTTTCATGATGTAATTTTTTTTAAATCTAATCCGTTGATCTTTTTAAACATCTCGTGAACATATCATATATAAAATTTGAGCGCATTTAGACATTTATAGATCAAGTTATAAAGACCACAAAAATTATACATTTCAAATTAATTTCGTGCGTCAATTTTGTATCCCTTGGATGAGTGACTTACACTCATCCAAATGGACTCAAAATTTATATGTAGCCTAATTATAGTATGACAATGAAGATCAACGGTTTACATTTTACAAAAAAAAATTGTCTTGATATGCAAACATCATTTGAGTGTAGCTTGCGATCCGTACACTAAAATGTATTCTAGCCTCTCTCTCTCTCTCTCTCTCTCTCTCTCTCTCTCTCTCTCTCTATATATATATATATATATATATATATATATATATATATATATATATATAGAGAGAGAGAGAGAGAGAGGGGGGGGAGAGTCAGGCTAGAATACACTCGAGGTGTATTCGGAGAAGAATATGCTCAAGTAATTTTTCATAATGTAGTATTTTTTTCAAAAATCTAATCTGTTGATCTTCTTAATCATCTTTTGAATAACTCATAAAAAAATTTAACACATTTGGATATGTATAGATCATGTTATAAAGACCGCAAAAATTATATATTTCAAATTAGTTTTGTGCGTCAATTTGGTTGTCCTCGGATGACTAACTTACACTCATCCAAATGGGCTCAAAATTTGTATGTAGCCTAATTATAGTATGACAATGGAGATCAATTGTTTACATCTTGCAAAAAATAATCTTGATATGTAAAAACACTTGAGTGTATCTGTGCAATTTGTACACTCGAGTGTGTGTGTATATATATAGTCAGACTAGAATACACTAGAGTTTATAGATCGCATGTTACACTCAAGTTGTGTTTGTATTTCAAGACTGTCTTTTTTTTACATGTAAACTATTGATCTTCATTGTCATATTATAATTAGACTACATACAAATTTTGAGCTCATTTAGATGAGTATAAGTCACTCATCCTAAGGTAACAAAATCAACACAAAACTATTTTGAAATGCATAATTTTTATGGTATTCATAGAATGATTCATAAATATCCAAATGGGCTTATGAGCTACTCACAAGATGATTGAGAAGATCAACAGATTAGATTTTAAAAAATAATATTGCATCATGGAAAACTACTTAGGTGTATTCTGCTTTGGATACACTTGAGTGTATTCTACTCTCTTTCTCTGTGTGTGTGTGTGCGCACGGGGCGTTCGTGTGTTATTTTTCTATGTGATATGTTTGGTCGTGCTTTTTAACCGATGTGAGTAAATGACAACGCTATCTTGTTTTGTGGCCACACCCAAACTTGGTCTCAAAAATTGCTTGATCAGCTAACATTTCAAAACATTATTCGGACTAACATCTGATTTACAACTTGTTTAGCAATTCAGACTCAAGGCTCCAGGTCAGCATAATCTGGTACGACCCTACCCATGATCACTCCTAGTATTTCGTCACTTTGACGTGCCAAAGATTGAGGAGGCGACAGGCTTACCTTGTATATGGCTTACGCTTTTGGAGCTGTAGCTAGAAGCAGTTGAACCAAACAGTTACATTAGACCAACTCTTGCTTCAAGCAATCTGTCTTCGAAACTCTAAAATTTGTTAGGCGGGCTAACATTTTAGACATTATTTGGCCTGGCATATGATTTATCGTTCAACAATTCAGATTCGGGTCTCCCGCTCATCAAAATCCAATATGACCCTGCCCAACGCTCACTCTCAGTACTTCGTCACTTTTGACAAGCCAAAGATTGAGGTGGTGGGAGGCTAATCTTGCACTTGGTTTACATCTCGGTGCTGCAGCTAGAAGCAGATTAGCCATACAGTTGAAATCAACAACTCTCTTGCTTCAAGCAATCTACCTTTGTAGGCAGCCGCCTAGCCATCTATGATTCTTTGCCCAAATGCATACACTGCCGGTAAATTCAAGTTCTGTCGTGGGCTGAAGCTGAGCATTCCCATATGCATGGAGCTTGCTGTAGACAGGCACTTACCAGCCGCTGAAATGACTGATGTAGGTGGAGTTCTTAATTACAGATACAACATTCTTCAAGATTGGGAAGGTTAGACAGAATAAAGCTCAAAAATGACAAAATAAATAAACAAATAAACCGCAAGTGACCATCATTGCTGATAAAACTAAGCACAGCCAAGCGCACATTTAGATATCTTATTTTGATGTCAAAAAACTGGATTCTTAAACAGTTCTAAGAGAATACGTTGATTAGATACAGAATCACACTCCAACAAAATACACTGGTGTGGTTCATAGTAGAGATTTTCTGCCTCGTTGCTCCACAGGGAAGTTCAATATCTGCCCTTATACCATCAGCAAATGAGTTTCATATGATTAGATAGTTTAAATACTGACTGGGGTAAGATCGATCTTGAATGGGCGTTTCCCTTTGGTCACCCTCTGCATGTACGTTAATACATGATTAGTTATTTCCTATGGCGAAAGATTGAAATACAAACATATCACGATCTGATATGATAGACTTACTGCAATAGCTATAAGTTCCTCTAGTAGCTCTTCTAGGTGGCGCAGTGGCTGTGCAAAATTGAAAAGGTAATTCTGTTAATGATTTGGCAGATTGAGATGGATGTTAACAAAAGGGACTTGGCAACCTCAATGTATTTGTTGAACTTAAGTTTTTGCACTTGACGGAACTTACCCATTGGGTTGGGCCATCAACAGGTGCATTCAGTGGATCATTGTGTACCTAACAAGCAAAGAATGGCCTCTGATTACAAGATGAACAAGGAATCAGCAACTAAACAAGAAGCATGTAGTGAACAATCTTAATGGTCCATTGCTAATCTTTCAAGAGAAAGAAGCAGTGCCTGCACCAACTCAGACATTTTATATTAATTTCGCAACCTCCCTCCCAAAAAATAAACCCTTTATTCACTGTGTGGAATTGATTCCACCAGTTTCCACCAGTAGAGTGGGCTGCAACTCTGGGAGAAGCACACAATCGATGTCTTCAGAGCTCAAAGGAAAAGTGAACAAGGAATTCCACAAATCGCCAGGTGATAAAATGATGTCACCTACCATGAAATGCTTTTTGATAACGAACTGCAATATTGTATGGACAGCAGAAACCGTCTAAAAGTTTAGCAATAGCAGCATGTAAGCAGTAAAATCGCTACTATCTGCTCAATAAGATCGCAAAAAAAATTGTTTTTCTTCCAAATTAAATAATTTATATCTTTTAGAATAACCCCAATTTTGTGGTAAGGGAGATGAAAGCAGAGAACTGCATTTTAACTTCGTAGGAACAGAAAACACATTAGCCGGCTTAGACACTAGTTTTACACTGTTATGTAGCTAACTATTTCATACTTCTTTATTGTAAAATTCTGTGCACTACTTACAAAAGGATGATAAAACATTTTCTTTCACCACATAGTATTAAAAAGAAAGTCCATGATATTCATGAAAATTATAAATTTAGGTTCATTTATTAATATAGAACATAGTTTCTTAGTGGTTTTGGTATTAATATCAGTATATCACTAAAGATTTATGCTGGAAAAAAACATGATTATATTTTATTAAGCAGTGAGTTTGAGGTGAAAACGTGTACAAGGTATAATCAATCACAAAAGGCCATATACCATGGGCCCGGAGTGAAATATGTATTTTGCGTCATTGCAGACAGTTTTTAACTGCATATATTAATTATCCAAGGAGTTGAATAACCTGTTAGATGTGACTTCAGTTCTTACCTCCATGAAGATTCCATCCACTCCAACAGAAGCACAGGTTCTTGCTATACATGGGATCAATTCACGGAGGCCCCCACTTGCCACACCACCACCTTCCAACTGATAGATACAAAATACAATATGAAAGATCATATAATGATAACAATTTAGGTCCATTTCATGAATAGGTGAATCTCAGAACACTAGGTGGAGCAGCTCACATTGTGTGACCATAACACTTTATACAATAGAAGAAAGAAATGTATACTCTTTCTTCAGGCCATAGGATGTGCCTGGAATATATATGGTTTAGTTCACAGCGCAGGCAGCCATCTATCTAATTATCTAGCATTCAGTAATCCACAACAATTTGAAATCACAAGGAAAAGCTAATTTTTGGATCAATAGTGAACTCAGCCACTTCATTGTCCGTGATGTTATCTTTTATATTTTACAGTTTTCTCAGTAGGACAGATGATGCTTGTTGAGAAGATTTTTGGCCATTATATTACAAATTCAAGAGAAAAAAGGTTTGGATTGAAGAAACTGTCCGCTGGCTCTTTTTATGTTAGTACACAAGAAAACCAGTTAGATGGTCACTTCGGTATAACGCATCACACTGTCAGATATCATTCAACGACTACAAGCAAGTATATGTTGAAGTCTGTATATATAAAATTATCAACAGACTGATGAAGCAATGAAATCAAGGTAAACCTTTTTCCCCGCAGGCTGCTGCAATGAGTGGGTGATATCAGCAACCTACAGCATATAACAATATACTGGTGATCAGTTTGAGGTTTAATATCACTTCACCTTTATAAAGAGCTTAATTTGGTAGTGGAAGTTTAGCAAGCTGAAATATATACAAACATATTAAAGGAAATATTGCATACACCTGCTCTAAACATATATGAAACCTAGTCCAATAACAAAAGTAAAAAGGAATATGGAGTCGTGAAAACTTAAGAATGGTTCAACGGCCTTGATCTTTTGGCTAAACGGTAAATGAAAATTCATTGAAAGAACCGTTCGGCCCATGTCGAAAGTACATTGATGTCAAACTATTTGTTGTTTTACCATTGCTTCAGTTTAGAGCAGCATTTAAGATATAAGAAACTTACATCACAAAACATTAAATTATTTCGTTATCCATCTTTCTTGAGCATATGAATATACAGACATGCAATGGTCGTAATTACAACTTACCACGGGGCAATTTGTTTCTCTCATCCATTCCAGATTCCGTGGATCGACAATCAAATCATCTGTATAAGCAAAATCACTTGAGCTCTAAAAAGATTGAAGCAAGGCTTGCGGAGTAGTTATTGCAATCAACAATACTTTTTGTCAAAAAAATAATTATTGAGATGAAAATTTGTGTGATATATTACAGTTAAGTGTTTGTTGCTAAAAGATGTAGAGTGTTAATATATTTCATATTTATTCTATTTTGTAATTTATATATCCTGTTGGACCTCTATGTAAATTATCCAGTTTCTCTTATTAATAAAAAGGGAGAAGGCATATGGCTTCTCTCAACGCCGCATTGCGACACCACATTTCACATGGTATCAGAGCAAGGTTTCTAACCTAACCCTACCCAGCCGTCAGCGTCGCCGTCGGTCGCCAGTGTGAACAGTAACTCCGGCGGTGAACAGTACGCGGCGTGAACAGTACGACGGCATGAGCAGAGCGTGTCGCCACCCTTCTACGGCCGTCGCGTCGCCGGCCCAAAGCAGGCGGAGCAGCCGTCTCCCGGGCCAGGCGTCGTAGCCGCCGTCCCCGCTTCTCTTCTATCTCCGGATTGTCGGGTCCTTCAATTGATCCAACGGATTTCTAAATCCTAAACTGGAGGGTCCGTCGTACGTAAGAAATTCCTAATCACATCTCCATGTGTGAATAGGAAATTTCAGTTGGGGGTTGTGGATGCGTCAGATATGCATCTGATCTTGTGACGTGATGTGTATCTCCCCGTCACCCATATCTTCTTGTGACGTGTATCAATCAGTCACTCTTCTTCTCGTCAAATCATGGAGGACACCAAGGCATCTACCATCTACAGTGAGATGTCTCCTAACCCCTCCATCAAGCTGAACGGGAAGAATTATCTCTTATGGATGAATGTTGTCCATACTGTAGTGGAGTCACGCGACAAGGCGAGACACGTTGATTGTGATCCTCTTGCACTTATGCTTAATGGAAGCGTCATAACAGTCTGGTGAAGACTTGGTTGTGGGGGAGCATGGAACCTGGGATTGCCTCGAGGTTCATGTTCTACACTACCGCTAAAGAGATCTGGGATGCAGTGAAGAAACATTCTCAAGAGAAGAATGCGCTTCGTCGGTTCATGATATATGATGGCATGTTTGCAGAACGACAGGGAGACAGACCTTTAGAAGAATACTTTGGAGTGATTCAAGGTATTGCACAAGAGTTGAGTTTCTACCATCCAGTAACGGTCCAGGAACAAGTCAAAGACAGAGATGACTTGATTACAGCAAAATTCTTGTCTGGTCTGAGTTCTTCGTGCAGTTCAGCCCGCAGTGTTATCTTAGCTTCTAATAAACTTCCCAGCTTGGAAGAGGCCTATTCAAGGATTTTACAGGCAAATTTTGAACTTGTCGATCCTACCGTAGTCTCGTCTCAGGGATATTCTCATGCTTCTGTAGCTACTGCAGTGAGAGGAGGACAGACAGGTATGGGTCGAGGACGTGGAACTCGCCCTAAGTGTACTTTTTGTGACAAACCTGGACACAGTTGAGAAATGCTGGAAAAAGCATGGTCGACCTGCTGCACCACCTGTGGGAGCAGCAAACTATACTACCACTACTGACTCTACTAAGCCTCCTGCTTCGAGTTCTGGTCCTTCTGGCATCACACTAACCAAGGAGGAATATGATAGATTTATCCTGGCTACTCAGAATCTGAGCTTGGGATCATCATCTTCAGCCAACTTGGCGTCCACCACTGGTAATCAGGCTACCTCTTTATTGGCTTCTGGTTCTACTTCATCATGGGTTGTTGATTCTGGAGCATCACAGCATATGACTGGTATGAGGAGACTTTTTCACTCCATTGACTCACATATCCCTCACAAATCTGTAACAATAGCAGATGGTTCAGTGAGGAGAGTGTTAGCCAGTGGATCTGTTTCTCTGACTCCTGGAATTGATCTTAAATCTGTATATTATGTGCCTGCTTTTCCCTTTAAATTTTCTATTTGTTGCTAAGTTGATTGATATTGTGAAATGTACGGTAACCTTTGGTCCTTGTTTTGTGTTACAAGATCTCAAGATTATGAGGACGATTGGTGGGGGGGCTAGGAAAGGTGATCTC
Organism: Alisma plantago-aquatica; assembly: GCA_963693085.1. Classification (NCBI taxonomy): domain Eukaryota; kingdom Viridiplantae; phylum Streptophyta; class Magnoliopsida; order Alismatales; family Alismataceae; genus Alisma; species Alisma plantago-aquatica. The sequence goes on from OY856409.1 coordinate 1,649,291,748, forward strand.
TACCTTTTCCACGGTGACAGTTTGCCTCGCTAAGTTTCTACTCCTACTCTCTCCCTTACCGTGGCACTACAGATCTGGACATCCTTCATTAGAGAGCCTAAGAAAGTTAGAACCAGAATTGTCTCAAGTATCTATTTTAGAGTGTCAGTCCTGTCAACTGGGAAAACATCATAGAATGTCTTATCCCGGTCGTATCAATAAACGGGCGTCATGTCCTTTTGAGTTGGTCCATAGTGATGTTTGGGGTCCTGTAAAAGACCATAGTTATAATGGTTTTCGTTATTTTATCTCCTTTTTGGATGACGTTTCACCTATGACTTGGATTTATTTGTTGAAAAGTCGAGAGTTTGTGCTATCTATTGTCAAACATTTTCATCAAGAAATTAAAGTTCAATTTGATTGCAATATTAAAGTTCTTCAATCTGATAATGCTTTGGAGTATGTTCAAAATGCCATGGCTGATTTTTGTAGTTCTATTGGGATGATACATCGTACATCCTGTCCTCACACCCCTCAGCAGAATGGGGTAGCAGAGAGGAAAAATTGTCATCTTCTTGATATTACCAGGACAATCATGTTTCAATCTAATTTTCCTAAGCGGTTCTAGTCTGACGCTCTCCTTACCGCATGTTTTCTTATCAACAAGCAACCTTCTTCTGTGCTTCAAGGACGTACTCCTTTCTCTGTCTTACGTCCCAAGGATCAATCCTTCCTTGTTCCTCTTAGAGTGTTTGGTTGTACTTCTTTTGTCCACAATTTTGATTCTAAGGCTGATAAGTTATCTCCTAGGTCAATTAGAACTCTCTTTCTTGGGTACTCCAACACTAGCAAAGTGTACAAGTGTTATTATCCAAGTCTTCGTCGTTTGTTTGTGTCTAGAGATGTGACTTTTCATGAATTCACTCCATATTTCTCTAGTGTTACCAGTAAGGGGGAGCAATTGTGTGAGAGAGTGCCACCATCAGATGCTAGTGAGAGAGTGCCACCACCACATCAGAGTGAGAGAGTGCCACCTATCATTCTTGACTATACTATCATTCAGGAAGAGCAGCTAGCAGAAGGTCCACAAATTTAACAATATTCAAATGTTTATAGAAGACGAGGCAGACAAGATCCAGAGGAGGTAGCAACTCCAGTCTCTAAGCCCTCCCCATCTTCCTCTACTCAAGGGATTCCTGAAGAACCATCTGACCTTGATGTTCCCATTGTTGTCCGTAAAGGTACCCGTTCTTGTACTATTCGGCATCCTATTACAAATGTATGTTGTTTGTCCAAGTTATCTCAGCAGGCTCGCTCTTTTGCTCTTGGGATTGATTATGTGGTCATTCCAAGAAATCATCTTGATGCTATGAAGGATATTGGCTGGAAACATGCTATGTATGTTGAGATGTCTGCTCTGTTACAGAACAACATCTGGGAACTTGTTGACTTACCTCTAGATAAAAATGTTGTGGGATGCAGATGGGTATTTACAGTAAAACATAATCCAGATGGTTCTGTGGAGAGATTGAAAGGTAGATTGGTTGCAAAGGGGTAACTCAGACATATGGGGTTGATTTCTTTGAGACTTCTCACCAGTGGCTCGTCTGAATTCTGTGTGTATCCTTATTTCTTGGGCTACTACATTTGACTGACCTCTATTTCAGCTCGATGTAAAGAATGCCTTCCTTCATGGTAATCTACAAGAGGAGGTATACATGGAGCAACCACCTAGTTTTGTTGCTCAGGGGAAGTGTCAGAAGGTGTGTAGGTTGAAGAAAGCCATATATGGATTGAAACAATCTCCTAGAGCTTGGTTTGACAAGTTCAGTGATGCGGTGCTAAAGATGGGTTTTTCTCGTTCTGTTACTGATCACTCTTTATTTTATTCTACTTCTTCTGGTGGATCTATTATTATTGTTGTGTATGTTGATGATATTGTTATCACTGGTAGTGATTCCACAGACATATCTCGTGTGAAAGCGGGCTTGCAGGGGCACTTTCACACAAAGGATCTGGGAAAACTGAGATATTTTCTGGGCATTGAAGTACTTAGATCTCATGCAGGTACCAATTTGTCTCAGAGAAAATATGTGCTAGATCTACTTCAAGAAACTGGTATGAGTGAGTCCAAGCCTGTGTCTACTCCTATGGACTATCATGTGAAGGAGATAACTGATGATGCTGATTATCCAGATCCAGGATATTACAGGAAAATTGTGGGAAAATTGATATATTTGACAGTCACACGTCCTGACATTTCTTTTGATGTAGGAGTGGTGAGTCAGCATATGAGCTCTCCAAAACAGTCTCATTGGACATCTGTCTGTCGTATTCTGAGAAATCTGAAAGGTACACCTGGTAAGGGAATCACCTATTATAAGCCGAAGACTCCTGTATCCACACTGTCTCTTACTGGTTATGCAGATACAGATTGGGCTGGTAATCTGAATGACAGGAGGTCTACGTCTGGATATTGCACATTTCTGGGGAATCATCTTATTACCTGGAAAAGCAAAAAGCAAAATGTTGTCGCAAGATCTAGTACGGAAGCTAAGTATAGAGCAATGGCACATGCATGTTGTGAGTTGGAGTGGGTTCAATCTGTACTTTTTGAATTAAAGATTCCTGTTTTGTCTCCTATAGAACTCAGATGTGACAATCAAGTGGCCATATATATTTCTAAGAATCCAGTCTTCCATGAACGTATTAAGCACATTAAAGTTGACTGCCACTTTATCAGAGGCCAGATCAAGAATGGAACTGTTGTGACTCCACATGTCAAGTCTAAAGATCAACTTGCAGATGTTCTTACGAAGTCATTGAGTCCAGCAGCTTTCCAGAGTTTTTGCAACAAGCTGGGTGTACACGATGTGTACACTCCAGCTTGAGGGGGAGTGTTAATATATTTCATATTTATTCTATTTTGTAATTTATATATCATGTTGGACCTCTATGTAAATTATCCAGTTTCTCTTATCAATAAAAAGGGAGAAGGCCTATGGCCTCTCTCAACGCTGCATTGCATGTTGCATTGCGGCACTACATTTCACATAGAGTAACATGCAATTATTTTCAAATCTTATATTTTATGTCAATAATTTAGATTAATGTAAACGAAGTATGACTCGGTGACATCAAGCAGTTTTACGTAATCATATGTATATCATCCAGTATAACAAGCACATGCATAAAATTGAGCAAATTGGGATTCCTTAAATCAAACAAGCAGTCCGAGAAACACAAGAATTGATTGAGTAATAGATAACTAGCACATTGTCACGATACAAAAATTTACTTACTAAAGTATAGATGTATAGATGGTCTCTTCTTTGCCAATAATTGCAATCTCAACAAAGCCAAAAATCAACATATCTTAATGTTCATGCCCCTTTTAATTGCAACAAGTTCCAGACTACTAACTTAAAAAAAGTAGACTAACTCAACTTTGCGCAGATATGCTACCAGAATTCAAGTGTTAATTCAAATGTGCTTAATAATGATATAAACACCATAAGATTTGGACTTTGTTTGCCGTTTTTCAACGAGCGGCCTTTTATTTTCTTCTGTACTTGTTTTAATTTGGAGAGACTGCATGGTGGTTTTGGATAAAGCACTAGAAATGGAGAGGGAGAGTATCAGTATTTGCAGTTGCTATGCAAACACTCATTTCAGAAGAAAAAATCACATATCCATATTGATTATTGATTATTTCCTAATAAGACAAGTAGAACGACGTATGTAATGATTGCAAAAGCGATCCCAAGAGAAGAATTCACCAAACAACTTAGGTTGGTGGTTTTAGATGTTTACATCAAATCCAACCAGTGAATAAAAAAGCGGATGAAGCGGCCGCTTAAGCGCCCAAGCACATATGCCGTTGTATTTTCATTGAAACGGGCTGTGAGGCGGCCGCTTTTTTCCGCTTTTTCCCGCTTCAGGCCGCTTTTCTGGGTCCGCTTAAGTGGCCGCTTCAGGGCGCTTCACAACATGTTTTCCTGGACTTGCCCAATTTCCTTCTAAATTTAAAAAGAATGAAAACTATGTATTGTAATAGGTGTAACAATCACTTTGGTAATTAGTATCTCTAATTAATTACTTCTGTTTGTACATTATGTACGTCTATATATAAACTATGTACTTCATCTGCCATTTATAGTCTGTAATATAATATTAGTAATAGTTGCAGGATTTCTTTGATGTTTCATCCTTGTTCCTTCTATATTTTAATTTACATCATATAATATTAGTAATACATCATGTTTCAGCTGTGGTTGAATTTGCATGATTTTTTTGATATTGCACAATCTCATAAGGTAACCTCCTATAGGAAAGCACATCATCCCATTACATATATACGATTGCTTTTGCTGTTGGTTGTTGTACAATTTCATCATGTCGGAAGAATCGATACATACCATCATGACACTTGTATATGATTGCATGATTCCATAATGAATAAAATATGCTGCAATGTCACATATTAATCATTGTAAAACTAATATTATGATTAATTTATTTATTGTAAATTCAGTAGTAATTGCTGCAATGTATCATTCATCAAGACTTAGCCTACATTGTTATATTTAAATTTTAATTGTATGCATTATGATTCTATGACTCTAAAATATACTTACTCAAATTGGAAATTAATCTACTAATTATTCTATTTTATATCACAATTAGTATGGACGAGGGTGAATAAAGTTTGGCTAAGACAAGTGATCCAAGGTGGAAGTAATGCACTATTCCAGATCCAGCGTGAAGGGAGAAAGTGAAATGCAAATTTGTCTAAATTTTGCTAAGTTCTTTAAAACAATGTGGACCGCTTTTTCAAAAAGCGCCCGCTTTATTCCGCTTCAAAACCCGCTTCCCGCTTTCCGCTTCATGGGGGGCATTCCGCACGCTTCGCGCTTCGCGCTTTCCAAAACCTTGAATCCAACAAAAAGATGTTGCTTAGAGTAATTAAATTGATGTTATTATGTATATGGGCCTAAGCATGTTTGGCCGATTAGCGTTTGAGTCTATGCTTGTATGAGTGCCCCCTCCTATACATAGGAGCAGGGTTTAGCCCAATAACATAATCTTATTGCCACATATCTTACTCTCCACATGATTTAGAGCAAAGATCCAAAACCTTAGTCGTCAAGTAAGAGGGAGAAGAAGAGAGACTTATAGCCGGCGGGTGGCTGCCCCTTCTTGTTGTGTTGCCCACAAACGTCGATACTAGCATCTTTGAATGCGCTCGCATCCCCTTCTACACATTTCTTCACTAACACATTAGACTCCTTCACATTAATCTATGTCGTATTCCTCAATGGAACTCGAACCTCCCACACACAAGCCCTCTTACAGCACTCTGCTTCTTCCTACAACACTTGTTCCCAGCCCTTGCGCTCTTTGACACGGGCGAGTTCCTTGCCTCTAAATCTCAACAAGTACTCCTGGCAATACGTCAGGCTCATATTTCTCAATTTGACTGGCCTATTGCCACCTTATTGCCTCTGTTACCACTGGCGCTCATCGCTAACTACTCTTTGGAAGCCTGGTATGTACTGACATGACAGGCACAGTAGTGGTGTGAGAGTCTACTGCACGAGAGTCTATGATAGAGCCTTGTCGTGCAGTGGAAAAAGAGGGTCACTCTGGAAAGAGGGGGATTGAGAGAAGTCACAAGGCAGTGAATGGCGGGGCTCTAGGCTCGTCCATCCACACATTGCCACACTAAGACTGCTCTAGAACGAAGTGCATCCTCAAGCCAAATCGAGAACTAGAACACCTAGAGTCCGGCTATGTGTTGTTGCATCATGTGTTCTAGGAAACATGTGATTGTTATCTAGTCTGCAAGTTGTTGATCTGACTATTGCAGCAAAATGGTGACCCGTCCTCATTTTACCTTGCCTTGCCTTCCATCCGAGGATGAGAAGGCCACAACCTAAAAACCTCAAAACAAAGGGGTCTCGACTCTCGACCACGAATCCCTCAAAAACCATTTCTCTCCTATGTTGTCTTCTACATCCCTAGACCCAATCTGCTACGGATGACATTGCCATCAGCAGGGTTCCAGTGTCATTGACTTCCTGCTCACCACCATAGGTTGCTGATTGGCACCCAAGATGAATAGAGGAAGAAGAGAGGAAACAATGTCATTTACATGTTCAGGTCTTAATATTTGTTTTGTCTATGGAGCATCTAGTGTGTTGGAACATCATGAGCTATGCATATTTGTTTGTGTGCATGACTAGCACGTTTTTGGTTTGCAGAAGACCATTCGTCTGCCCATGTTGTCCAGTTTTCCCTTGTTTAGTTGTGATTCAAAAGAACTTGTTGCATTGCATCTTTCCAGTAAGAGCACGTCTGTCTTAAGAATGCTGACCACCTGCTGCACCGCAATGCTCCTGTCTCGACTACCGTGTGACATTCAGACTAGTATGTGACATTCCTGTGTGGAGCTTCTTGTGCAAGCTATTTCAACAACATGGCGACTGAGTTGGAGACTCAGATAACTTTGTGCATGTCTTCACCCATCTGTTGATCCAGATGCACGTGTTAGCTTTGGATGTTTAATTCTGATTACACATGTTGGCATGATGATTATCTATCTAGAGGGGAATTGACTTACGTCACTATATGATTCTGCCTTCATGTTATCTTCTTAAGCGGAGAAGACATGCTTGCTGCATGTTAGGTGCTATTTGCTTCAAGGGGAGTGTTTCAGTGCTTTGATTATTGTTTTGCAAGATTTAAAAGTAACTTAATTTTCCGTATGGGCTATTGTTATCAATGTTCCAATCTCCTGAAGCACTTACCCTTACTCAATACACAAACCTTTATTATATTTCTCCTGGTCATGTTTCCATCCATTCTCGATGCTTCAAACCTTGATTCACATCTCGCCTTCCAAATCAGCCAGACTATAGGTTTTGTATCGCCCCAAATAGTCACCCTTTGAAGGAGGTAGACAAAGCCTGGCTCCAAAAAAAAGTTACGCTCTGACCAACTGTCAACTGGCCAAAATCAGCCCAGTCTACAACAAGTAACTCCGCAGCCTTGCGCCAGATGGAGACTCAAAATGCTGGCTTGAACCAATAATTCATGTTCTCAACTTCCGGGTTATCACAGCAGTTACACATCGAGGCAAAGGGAATTCTGCAGCGGTCCAAGTCGTCATCCGTAGAAAGGGCTTTATGGACCATCTTCCAAACCGTGGTGGCAGCTCTAGGAGAGGTATCTGCAAACCAGATCCATTTAGAATCATCGTGGGGTTCGAGATGGGGCTGTTAAAAAGCCTCCTTGTGAACTTGATTGAGAAGTCACCTTTCAGTTCCAACGTCCAAATCGGGCAATCAGGCTGGTCCTAAAGGTAGACTTGAGCCCTACATATCAGCCGCAAAGCTTCCTCATTTAGAATTTCATACAGTAGAGTCCATTTCCACCCTGATTCACTCAACCAGAAATCAGATATCAAGATGTGGAGGTTTACATCTGCGGGCCTTCTAGCCAAGGAGTGCAAGGTTGCCCACACCAATTCCTCAACCAGAAGCTAATATCTTCTCTACCTACTTCCCAACTTGTATGTTGCTGCATCCTGGGAAAGGATCTGCATATGAGCCTCCAGTAGGGGGAGGGTAGTTTGAGAGCTTGAGGAAGTGAGGATGTGTATCATGGGAGCAGCTCCTGAGCCATTTGTACAGTAGATCCATTCCCACCCTGATTCACTCAACCAGAAATCAGATATCCAGATGTGGAGGTTCACATCTGCGGGGCTTCTAGCCAAGGAATAAAAGGTTGCCCACACCAATTCGTCAACCAGAAACTAATATCTTACTCTACCTACTACCCAACTTGTATGTTGCTGCATCCTGGGAAAGGATCTACACATGTGCGTCCAGTAGGGGGAGGGTAGTTTGAGAGCTTGAGGAAGTGAGGACGCGTATCATGGGAGCACCTCCTGAGCCATTTATACATCATGCGACAGAGCCCA